>SZWC01006002.1:113922-132959 GCA_023375785.1 Penium margaritaceum | reverse complement strand
TCTCTCTCTCTCTCTCTCTCTCTCTCTCTCTCTCTCTCTCTCTCTCTCTCTCTCTCTCTCTCTCTCTATCTCTCTCTCTCTCTCTGTCTCTCTCACTCTCTCTCAATCATTATTTCTCTATTCCTCTCACTATCACTTTTTCTCTCACTATCATTACTCTCTCTCTCTCATTTTTGCTCTCACATACTCACTCTCCTTGGCCTGTAGATACATAGCCGGAAGAGGCTTACGTTATCACTAGGAGATTTGGGCGGGGAGGGGGAGGGGATAGGGGCAGATTTGTAAGAGAGAATGGAAGGGAGGGGGACATTGGATAGGATTTGCTTGAATGAACACTGTAGTATTTGGTTGACACTATAACGCTTCCAACTGAGGCAGCCACACTTCTTACATCTCAGTTGAACCTATTTTGTTAACAGCATTTCATTTGTCATTCAGTCAAGAAGGCACAAGCTTTCGAGATTATAGCACAAGCAGATGTGATGAGAAACACTTTCATCACGAAAAACATTGACGTAAACACAAGTCATTGGAGAAGGAGCAAGGGGACCCCAACCACTGCTAAGCCAGGGATAGCGCTACCAGCAATCACCAAAGCCCGTCGTTAGCCTCCATATGCAAACCTGTCCCATCCCAAGGGGCGCATCCGGAAGATTTCACCTACGACATATCCAGCCTGAGCAGTCTCGAATCAAGGGAAAACACTTAAGCAATAGTTGTAGGACATCACAAGAGTCTCCTATGATCTGCTCTCATACAGGACGAGGTGGACCAAAAACGCCTAGTTCCCGCGGAGCGTCCTACGGTCTTCGCAAAAGAAGCGCTCGAGGGACATAGAAGTTGGGACCTGGAGGGGAGAGGGTGAGGTGTGGGTAGGAGATGTGAGGTGGGCGTTTAAACTGCTAACCCCGCGACCCCAAGACCACCAACAAAGCCTTTGATTGCATTGCCACTGCTCCGGATAAGGGTCTTGGGAGGTGAGGAGGATATCTGGGTCATCTCGTAGGCCCTGATATGATGGTGTGAGAGAAAGGTTTGAGAGGTGAGCCACCTTGGCTTCAGCAAGAGAAAGGTGTTGGAGCTCCCTGAATGAGCTTCTAACAGGGAGCTCGTCATGGACGGAAGATTTGTGAGCCCGGTTGCAGTGCGTGCATGTATCACTGTCGAAAGATATGAGCATAGGATTGTTGGATAGGCTGGGGAAGAAGAGGCGGGGGTTGACTATATGGCACTTGAGGTCGTCAACCGGGCCGAGGACGGAGCCGCTGAGGGTGCTAGGGGCCCTACCTATTCGCTTGAGGGGGTGGAGGTGGAGGACTGAGCGTAGGATGGGGGGGGGGGAGGTGGTGCCATCCGAGTTTGTGAGGGGTGAGGTCAAGATCTTGGCAATGTTCCCTGGTCTGTAGCCTCTTGGCACCCTGCTGACAATGANGCTGGGGAAGAAGAGGCGGGGGTTGACTATATGGCACTTGAGGTCGTCAACCGGGCCGAGGACGGAGCCGCTGAGGGTGCTAGGGGCCCTACCTATTCGCTTGAGGGGGTGGAGGTGGAGGACTGAGCGTAGGATGGGGGGGGGGGAGGTGGTGCCATCCGAGTTTGTGAGGGGGGAGGTCAAGATCTTGGCAATGTTCCCTAGTCTGTAGCCTCTTGGCACCCTGCTGACAATGATTCCCACTGTCTCGACAGAGTGGTCCCGTAAGGGAGTCACAGGGTCTAGAGATGACGTCACTAGGATGGGAGTTGGGACTCCAGGGACTTGCATCCGCAAAGCTCCTATCTTACAAAAGAGCTCAGCAGTGAATTTGGAGTCCACCGTCAGATCCCAGAACTGCATCTGCTTGCCTGGGTTGCTCATGCGGAGGGATGAGTCTCTAACCCACACATCACTAGAAGCGCAGGTAGGAAAGTGCTTCTTGTCGGCGAGGCGCTTGCGTACAACTTCCTTGATGTGGTGGGCTAGGTCAGTGGGACCTTTTGGGGCCGCTAGGAGGATGATCGCCGTGTAGACGTCAAAGGGGGTGGAAGGGGCCGTTGACATGGGGGCGAGTTGCATGACGGGAGAGGTGGCGGTGGACGTGGGGGGAGAAGTTAATTCCTGCGTAGTTGCTGCCCCGTGCACCTCGTGAGCCCCCACTACAATGGGAGACGAGGGTCCTCCAGCATGAGCCCCGACTGGACGCATAGAAGAAATCTTCCCGCGTCCACCACGTGGGGGAGCTCCCGAGCTCCTTTTCCCTTTTGCTGCATTGTTGAAGAAACTTCTCCATAGCGAGGAGGTGTCCCTACGCTCAGTAAGAGAGACGTAAAGAAACCACGGTTTTCAGTGAGAGGGAATTGCTCAGGAGCATTCTCTGGAGGGGGGATGAGGAGGGGGAAGGAGTGAGTGTCAGACAGGATGGTTTGGATGGCTAATTGGGATTTGCACGTGAATTGCTCTCCAAGGTGAGAGAGGTGCACATTCAAGTGGTGGCATGTTAAATGGAAGGCTTTCCAGAGAAGAGAGGTAGCAGGGGTGTTTAGACGTTCGAAGTGGTTGTCACACCTGCATTTCCATATCAGATGGAGTAATGTGAGTTGTAAGCAGGTCCACAGCACATTCTTTTTCTTTCTTGGGGGAGTGCGAAAAGGAAGCATCCACTCAGGGGGGTTTCTCTTGTGGAAAGCTCTGAGGTACGAGTGTTGAGTAATGCTGGTGATGGCAAGGATGGTGGGACACGTGAGAAAACTGGCCTGGTTGACTAGGCCAGCCATGCGGGAGGAAAAAAAGGGACCCGGCCGGCTGTCACCGCGGGATTGAACCCGATCTGTTGACAGCGAGTCAAAGATGGTTTCTCACACGTTGGAATAAACAGGACATGTAGTCTCGTAGGAACAGCAACCCGGCCACACACATGCAAGAGCCCGAACGACATGCACGACTGAGATCATTCAACTACATTGAACACGAGCGCATGTGGGTGCATCTTCTCTGCCATGTATTGCTCCATGTTTGCTAAAATGAAAGCATGTAAGTCTTGCTGATCACAGCCTGTGTGTCCTCAAACATGTCCAGACTGGACACAACAAGCGCCACTCCCACACTTGGCTGATGTGCCAGAAGTGCATAACTGGGTTACGAAGTACCCCTTGTAATAAAAAAGTACGGAAAAATCACAGGAAAAAATCGACATAGTTTCCTCACTCTGACGGTTCCTATAACACTCTTGGCTTTACGATGCCTTTCCGGATGCTTTACTTGTAGCAAGGGCCAGGGTTAGGGAAAGCATCACCCCGGACACCCCACAATAGTAGGCATTCCTCGGGAAACCAAGAGGTTGAAGGAATGTGTGTGCACAGGTTGGTACATAGGTAAATTGTGCAGCACTCATGGAAGTGTGTATGGACAAGCATGGATCATGCAAAAGGAATAACATGGCTGGAGAGAGGCCTAAGGAGAATTTACGCAAGAAAAAAACATGCCATGAGAGGAGGGGGGGGGGCATTCCTATCTCATATTTGTATAGCGAACATGTACCTAAGAACATATCAAGTAACCCCGCCAACCTCTGGGGTTGGCGGCGGTCAAGCCGATGCAGCTGCTATGGGAGATGGAGTAGATGTGGGGTCGGATGCAGGCGCAGTGTTGGATGAGTGTGGATCACAAGGAGGTTGCATGTTTAAGGAGCGAGACGGCGATGGAGGCAGGTCATCTGCCGTGTACACTTGTCAGTTTATTTCCTCTTCCTGCTCAGCTGCCTTCCTCTCGTCCAGTTCTGTGAGCTCCTCGCGCCAGTAGGAGCTGTCAAGCACGCGGAACCACAGAGGTGTATCATCGTTGTGTGACGGAGGAGAGTCGATGAGGTGAGAATCCTCCCACCCGTGGTCATCATAGCGGGCAGCTGTACGAGGGGAGTCAAGCTCCTCGTCTGGAGGGCCGTCAAGAGGTGGTGACTCCAGTGTGGCTGTTGCTGTAGCTGTAGAGGCAGCCAAGATGTGTGCCTGTCGCCTGGTGCGACTTGGGGCAGCAGGTCACTGCAAGACAGCGGGGGCGACTGGAGCAGAGTGCTCCAACCGCAGTGATGGCGGCCAACAATGGCAGGGGTGCTGCCAAAGAGTGCGGACAACAGAGAGCTCTCGGCCCGCAAGAGGGGGTCCCGAGTGAATGAAGGCCACAGTAGTAGGTGTGCGCCTCCAAAGGGTGGAGGCTCAGCCCACTGGTAGCATGTGGTAGACTGTTGTGGGCGCTGAGTGTGGTACAAAGAGAGGTGCACGCGAGGCCGCCCGCGGGTGTGGGCGATCAAAGAATGGTGCAGCTGCAAGCGAGTTCAGAACGGGTGCTGCTGTTAGATGCCGGAGATGTGGGCAGCGACGAGGGTGAGCGGCTGTGTGAGAGCCTGTGGCGGGACGAGGCGAGACCGCCACAAGTCCGCGTGGTGCACCGAGAGGGCGAGTGGTTTCCAAGTGGCCAAGATCAACGAGCTGTGGGGATGGGTCCTCATTTCTCTGGTACCCGTAGTTACTAGGCAACTTCCTAGGGCACGTGTATGCAAGATAGCATCAAGGCACGAGGAAGCACACAGGACGCCATGGACACGGGGAGCACTTGCCTTACGAACTCGGATAAACCAAGACAAGAGAGTGAATGGGGAGCAGGCGAGAGTTAGCAACCGGTGAGCGTGCACTCGCGACGTGCAACACACTCGAGCAAGCACTCACCGCCGCCCGGGGATTGAGCCCGACCGCTTGGTATTAAACCGAACGGCGGCTACTCACCAATGCTTGGGTTAATCAGGCATGGTTGTCCCCTAAGGATCAGCACCCGGGGAATGCAGCTCCTCCAGAAAACACTCAAGGGAAGCAAACATGATGCAGGGCATGGCGGTAAGAATGTACGGGCCCTAGCATCTCCCACATGAGAGATAGAGAGTCATGTCATGACCATGCATGTGCCTGAAGGCACTCCTGGGTGAAGCACTTGGGTCAAGTCGCCAGAGACGCCAATCATGGTAGGCACGCTTGACGTCTTCCCAGGTGTGTCCATGTCAATTAATCTGTACATGCGTGTGCACGGAGGAGAAGACAAGAGGACATAGAGATGTGAGTGGCCAACGAACTTCAACAGTATAAACCGGGCCCCGCGACATTGAGGCCCGGCACGTCCCCTTTCTTCTCTCACTCGTGCGCCGCATCTCGCAACCCCCCCCCCCCTCAATATCATACAAACCCCCTAGTTACACTGGGGGGTTTGGTTTTTATTGTTTTACTTGCCTGGGTACCTGCAGGGCCCTGCGGTAGAGGGGCCCGGCAGGTCCCCTTTCTTCTATCACGTGTGCCGCATGTAGCAAACACCCCCCCTCCCCCAATATCATACAAACCCCCAAG
Source organism: Penium margaritaceum (assembly GCA_023375785.1). Taxonomy (NCBI): domain Eukaryota; kingdom Viridiplantae; phylum Streptophyta; class Zygnematophyceae; order Desmidiales; family Peniaceae; genus Penium; species Penium margaritaceum. The sequence goes on along the minus strand of SZWC01006002.1, from coordinate 127,598 downwards.
TTACACTACGGGGTTTGGGTTTTTTTATCTCGCCCGGGCACCTGCCGGGCCCCGCTGTAGCGGGGCCTGGCAGATGCCCTCCCTTCTATCACAGCGTGCACCGTATCCTGTAAACTCCCCCAAACGCTTGACAAACCCCCTAGTTACAATGAGGGGTTTGGCAGGGTCGTCATGAGCTCGTAGGGAGGTTTAACCGCGAAACCCCTCTTGCAAGATGGTGATGACTGGCGAAGTCCGACTTCGCCTTCAAAGTCAAAATCCATGTCAAATCTGTTAAGTACACGAAATATATGTCAGTCCTGCCTGTTTGCGCTTGCTCAATGAAAAACATGGGCACCACTATAATTTTTTTCCGACTCTGGACACCGCTCACTTCTCGTTTTCAACTTTGGATACCGCCATCTTTCCGTTTTCGACTATGGAATCTGCTGCTTTATTTGGCAAAACGATCGGTATTTTACTACTCCGTCCGATTGTGTAATGACAGAATTGCCCACTTGGAAGATTAGGGACTTGTGTACGTCTGGTACGTAACACTCCACTTGGGCAAAAGGAATTCCAACACAGAGAGAACCTGAACCGGTCAGCCATAAACTGGTCAAGACGTCGATGTGTGTCCAGAAGAACTGTAGTATGTACCCAAACGCCACGCAATTCCATGCAACAATTGGCTCAAAAATTAAGAGACCATCATGGCATTCCATCAATCTTAAGAAGCACATTGCAGAACCTCCCTTTTTTTCACATATGGTAAAAAAGGGACTAAAAACATCCTAAGGGGAAGTACACTAACTTTCCTTTTGATTTCTTGCATTTCCTTTTATGGGGTCGTGGATTTACATTTCGCCAGATACAACCATTGTGAGCAAATTTTCTTGATTTTATGTTAAAATTCACCACCATTGGTATCTTGGTTGAATATTCAACATTCGGTATGTGGCTATCTTATCCCACCAAGCCTGCCTTTGGTGTGGAGGTGATAGGCTTGCTCAAACCCCCTCCCTCCACCCTATTACGTCGAGCGCAATGTAGGTGGTCCACAGGGAGGACATGTGGGACAAAAGATGATTCGAGGATTCTGCGCCGTAAAAATCCTGAGATCCGTGCGTGGTGGGCCACGAATGTAAGGACAAAAACTCCCACTCTCGATGTTTCGGGGATCGTGCACGTCAAGGACACAACACACCCCGAAGCCCAAAACATCACATACTGACCTCTCGTGGATCCATTTCTTTTGCCATGACTGCTCCCTCCTTCCATCTCACATGTAAGTTTGCACATCATAAGCATTGTGGCCCACTCTTGGTTGAAGCGCAAAGAAGGGTATTAGGGTGCTTCCCTTCTTTTGTAACCCACAGGGTCTCATGACATGTTACACACTTCTTATCAAAGCATTATGGAATTGGCACATGTGAATCAGACTAAAACCACGATTGGGATGCTTTCACATTATGAAAATGCAACATTGTGGATCAAGGTGTTCCTCGTGTCGTAGATTACAGCAATTTCCAATGCATTGTGTTGGACCAGCAACATGCAAACATGGCACAATAGTCACGCACAATGCGAGTTGCAAATCTTTTCACCACAGCACGAGGACGTGGGGGTATAGAGTGGCTCACTGTTGTGATGAGAGTCGTCCCCGTCTGTTTGTAGAGCTAACTGTGACCACTCAGCCGTGTCCATGTCCGTGGAGATACCTAATGCGGACCCAACTCGCGCCGGAGCACTGACGGGTGGTGGCTCCTCCCACCAGCGGCTGCAATACAGCTGCCACGACATCCTGGGTCCATGCTAAGGTGCTCTGCAGTTTTTCTACAGTTGCTAGAGTTTTCTCGGTGGATTGGCTCCAGAGCTCGATTCACATGTTTTGCATTGTCTGTTCAATGACTAATGCCGGACCTGTGAGTGTGACCAATCGTAGCATCTGGCTCAAAATTGTGCATCTCTAGGTTCACAACGTGTTGTATTTAAATGCTTGTGTGTAGAGTCACATCCAAACAGTGGTTTTGGGTAGGTTGTAGGATAAACTCACACTACCGCGTGCGTCACCCACAGTGCGCCGTGACAGGTATTTATTTTCTATTATTATCGGTTGTCATTTCTCTCTACATTACTAAGCTACTAGAGCTTATGAGGCTTTGCGCGTCTCCCTAGCCTAACCCTCGCTGTTTCCTGCACTTTCCTGCTTGCTAGTGCACCAGTTGACTCGATAATGTCACCACATCAACAGCAACAAGGCTAGGAAGCTTCCTACTAGCTTGCCATAACATCAGAGCAACGAGACCTCTCTTGCTGAGCTTCATCACAGCGCCGATAATAGTAGTGAGAGTCACTACCGCATCCATATCCTGGAACATGTCACTTCAAACATTGGCAACAGAGGCGTGGCCCCGACGTCAGGAGCAGCGGTGTTGCCATGTAATCGCCACCACCGTAGCAAGAGGAGCCACAGCAATGACGAGCTACAACCCCACCGAGCATTAGTAGTAGCACCGGATGGCAGTAGCAACCATGTCTTGCTACCATCCTTCACCAAAAAGCAAGGAAAAAAGAGGAATATTAGCTCACAACAGCAGCTTGCAAAGGCGGCTACGAGCAGTGGCAGCACACAATATTGGAAACAGCTAGCAACAGCAGCGGTATCAGTATCCACGAGCAGCAATAGAAGTGCAACAACAATAGCGGAGGCAACAATAGCACAGGATCAGCACAGTAGAAGCATCACAGTTGCTGTAGTGACTGTAGCAATAAAAACAGCAGTACCATCGTAATTGCAACAGCGGTTGCAGTAGCGCAGCAACACTGGCAGCGGCTGCAATAACAAAAGACCCGGAGTAGGAGCAATAGCGGCTACTGTCTTGCGTAGCACTACTGCTATGCAGTAATCGCTACTCAACATTATTGCTCAGCAGCACTACTGTGAAGCTATTGAGAAGCTGTACAACATTATGCAATAGTTGTGTATGCATGCATAGCCACAGCACAACCGCAAGTAGGAGATGATGCGGTCACCCCCCATTGCTTTCTTTGGCACGCGGAGTCCGCATGACTCCAACCCAAAAAGGGAAAAAAAACGCCAGCAAAAATACGCTAACGTATGATACTAGCATAAAATATGTTGGCGGAAAAAGGGAGTGCTCACGTCATTATCAACTGTGATGACATCAGCAATATCTACATCAAACACCATCTTTTTTCGGAGACATTCCACCAAAACTGAATGTTGTTGAACGATTTGCGTGATCCTGAGGGCGAGAAGAAGGCGAGATGAGGGAACATGACCCCAGATATAGCTCACAAATGTACTCCTCAAGAACACATATCTCGTCCTCATGTGTGTCATCCTCCATCTCCTCATCCCATGTGTCATCCTATGATGAGGGGTGCTGAGGCTACGGCGTTGATTAGGGCGTAGACTAAAAAATGAATGGTGTAGCTCCAGTAGATGCTCCTGGTGGCTTGTGAGGCCCTTGAATGACCCCTAACTAACTCCATGATCTCCTGCAACACGTCAGTTTGCTACAACTATTGTTGCCGGCACATCTTATCTTGAGTCCGACGAAGCTCGTCGATCACGAGTGACCGCGACTGTGGACTTATGGTGCCCATAGAGGAGGAAGAGGAGGGGTCTCCTATCCTTTTGCCCTTATCACGGACCTACATCATCATAGCTCTTAGTACAGGACGAGGGTTACAATTACTGGGAGACCTTGTTCCGGGAATGGGCTATTTTTTAGGGCGTCCAGCCCTACACCACAGCCAGTTCCAGACCCGTGATGCTTACAAGGTCAGGACAGCAACAAGAGCAATGCACGGTCTGCTCTACACCATGCTACAGGAGAAAGTTGTTGACTTTCGCCCCTTCCTGGGTGAGATCCGGACCGGTACTGGAGCAGACCCACGCCAGGGCTAGGAGCTGGCCCTGACACTCCGGAGACCCATGCCATGATGGCGGCTCAGCTGCATGAGTTTCACTCCCTCCATCAGGGTCCCATGGAGCTTGCAGCTAACTACTAAAGGCACGCGATACGCCTTTACACCCGCATTGGGATTGGTGGCGGGACGCAGTTTTGGGCACTCAACACCATCATGATGGAGGCGCATTTGGACCAAGTGGAGCTCTGTACGAGCTTCGACCGTGTGGCCCTCTAAAAAATTTAAGTCACTACAGATGCTTCCTTGGGCCCATCGGTGCTTCCTACAAGCCACATCGGCTCATGAGACTGCTATCGCCCATCAGCAGAGTCCACTTGTTGCAGTAGTGACTCCAATCCCTCCTACGTCTCTGTCCTAGTTCACCAGTCACACCTCCACCACTTCCTCCTCCTCCTTTAACCTGAGAGACCAGACTCAGGGTGCTGAAGTGGCCGCACAGGGGAAGCATGGAAAAAAGCAATGCGGCAAAAGATAGCAGCAGTAGCTACTCTAGCAGACAGCAAGTTGTATTTGTAGATGTTTTTTCCACTGCTACAACTATGGAGGCGCTCATCGCTACACAAAGTGTGAGTATCCCCTTGATTGGACTTGGATCATGCACGGCCTCCACGCGGCGCACGCATAGCGGATTTCCTCTGGTGACACATGGTCGGGTCACACCACGGCCATGTCTGTAGCAGACGCATCCTTTTTTCCAAGCATCAACGGTGATCAAGATCGCCCGATCGCGGACCTTCATCAACCGTTGGCACTTCGTACTCAGGGAGGTGCAAGTGTGTTGTCATAACCAAATGATCCCAAGACAGCTTTTCCTCATGTGTCTATTGCCCATGATGTTTTGGAGGAAGCTCAGTCGACTTGCAATGAGGATGGACTGACTAGCTTGACGAGTCATAGATCAATTCTATTCATTGTTGTCTCGAGTCCTCTGCTATACGTCCAGCAAATGCAGACTGTTCTGTGGCGTTTTTTTCACTATCAACGACTAGTCGTGAGCCGTGTAACACCTAAACCATTGACTTTGGTGCCATCCATCACATGACTTGTCGTGGTGGTGACTTCATTGTGCTTGGTCCTGTTGCATACGTTCAGTCCGGTCGCACGGGGTCTAGTCAGTTGTTGCCTGTTCAGGGAGTTGGAGTCATGCGGTTTGATGGTTTGTCTGGCTCCTTGTCCATTTCTTATGTGCTCTTTGTCCTTGCTCATGAGCTCAGCCTGCTCTGTATTCGTGTATGTACCAGGATGGATTGCACTGTCAAGCACTCTGCTGACTCTGCCATAGTGATTGCTCTTGACACATGTGCCATGTTGTTCGTGCCTCTGTTTCTTAACGACCTCTATCATGTGCCATGTTGTTCGTGCCTCTGTTTCTTAACGACCTCTATCATGTGTCTTGTTGCATTCCCTCTATTTCTTCTCCCCCTCTCTCTTCTGTGCGTGTGTTTTTCATTAGTGTTCTCTCCCTTAAGCATCAGCGCTTGCTACATCGTCCCCCCTGTCATGTGAGCTTGGACATTATGTCCAAGCTCATTCGAGCCCAACTAGCCCTCGGTCTTGACGGGGCTTCCTTTGAGAAGCCGCCCAAGACTGATTGTCCTTTTTGCACCCAGGATAAGATGCATTGCTTCTCTTACCCTAACTCTTATTCTTGAGCATGGCGCCCACTAGAGTTGGTCTACTCGGACCTTCTTTGTCCTCTCCTAGTGGAGTCCCTCTCGGATCAGGGTTGATATGTTCTCACCCTGACTGAAGACATCACCCGGATGCGATGGGTCTACAGCTTTTGCCACAAGAGCAATGCCGTCCTAGCGGCGTGCCTGTGGCTGGTGATGACTGAATATCAGTCTCGTCACACCCTGCACACGTTCCACTTAGATCATGGTGGCGAGTTCTTTGGCGAGATGGATGCCTACTTTGTTGAGCACGGTATTTTTCACGAGCTCTCTGCCGCTACTACACCATAGTAGAACAATGTGTTTCAGCGTTGGAACAGCATCATGATGGATGCGGTTCACACTATACAGTCTGAGTGCAGTATATTAGAGTTCTTTGAGGATTTCTCTTACATGACTTGGTTTCAGAACTCCCTGCCACATGGTCTGCTTCCGGACCTTGTCACGCCGTACGAGCTGTGGTTTGGCCATCGCGCCGATCTCCATCTCGCTCGCGTTCGGGGGTCCCTTGCCTACTTCTAGTACAGCGAGGACCAATAGGGGTCCAAGGTATCACCTCAAGGTCACATGTGTACCTTCCTTGACATGTCCGCGTGGTCAAAGGTCGGGCGCTTTTGGGACCCTGCTCCCCATCGCATGGCCAGTATTGAGATGATCTCTTATTTGAGGTAATCACCTACCGTGACCTATCTAGCATTCTAATGTTGGCAGCCAACCACGTTCCTACCCATGTGCCTCCCTGATGGATGGGGGAGTCTAATCCTATAGATGGGTCTGTCTGAGCCTCCTCACATGCGGTCTGGTCTGCGGCTGCTGACAATCCGGCCGTTTTGGGTGTGGGTCAAGTAACCTCATGAGTTCCCTCTTGCCCGCGTGATCCCGTGCCAGTGTCTGTCCCCTCTGGCATACCAGACCCTGTAGGAGTGTCGGTCCCCTCTGGCACACCTGATCCTGAGCTAGTGTCAGTCCCCTCTGGCAACACTTGACCCAGTACGAGTGTCAGTCCCCTTTGGCACACCTGATCCCATGCTTGTGTAAGTCCCCTCTAGCACATCTGATCCTGTGCCAGTGTCGATCCCCTCTGTCATACCTAATTCTGAGAGAGTGACAACATCTCCAGTCACACCTACTCCTGTGCATGCACCTATATCCCCAGAGGCTATGGTCGAGCAGCTTTCTTCATAGCCTAAGGTGAGCACCTCAGTATCGGGCTACTCCCGCAAACTCGGTGGTTGCTTTTGACCACAGGCCTCCAGGGCTTAGCGTGCTGCTGACTCGGCACCTACACGGCTGGCTTGTAGTGTTCAGAGTGGTGAGCTTGGCACGAATGCCTTTTGCCCGAGTGTCCAGGCAGACTACACTAAGGTGCATCCAACATGCCTTGTCGACCCAAGTTGGTCTCCCGTGAGTTTTCGGTCACTTGCAATGCCGCAGCTGACTTGGTTGTGGTTAGACTGAGTCATGAGGCGTGCGTTTTGGCTAGATCTCTCTCGAAAACTCTTGACCCAGGCACGTCAAAGGAGGCACTCTCTATTGACGATGTAGAGCAGTGGCGTGCTGCTTGTGAGGATGAGCTGAGATCCATCCGTGAGCATGGTGTCTATGAGCTTGTAGACCTCCCGCTTGGGCGGAAGGCTGTACAAGCCAAGTGGAATCTTTTGCAAGAAGGTGAAGCTTGACGGCACAGTGGATCGTTATGAGGCTCATGCGATGGCCAAGATGTTGTCACAAGTTGAGGGTGTGGATTTTACTGATACGTTTGCACACGTTGGCTGTATGACCACCGTTTGCACTTTGTTTGGGGTTGTTGCTCACCATGACTAGGAGCTGCACTGGATGGATGTGAACAACGTGTTCCTCCATGACATTCTCAGGGAGGAGATCTACATGGTCCAGCCACCAGGCTTTGAGGTCAGTGATAAGGTCTGGGACCTACGGAAGGCCTTGTACGGTCTGAAATAGTCATCTCAATGATGGAACCAAAAGATCACAGGCAAACGCACACATGTCGGGTATGTGTGGAGTGATTCCGAATCGTCTCTCTTTTTGAGATGTGTCGATGGAGCTTCACTAACACTTAGGTCTACATAGATGACCTTCGGATTGTGTCCCCTTCAATGGAGGCCATGAAGGAGGCTAAGGAAGTCCTTCATACCGCCTACACGATAAAGGACCTTGCACATACAGCTTTGTTTCTTAAGATGGAGATCGCATGTGATTATCAGCGATGGACACTCTTGTTGTATGAGGAAGAATACGCAAGTGTTCTGGGGGAGCGATATGCTGAACTCATTGGTGTAGTTTCCACAACCTCTACCCCCTTCACTCCTGGCAGGCAAGATGTTCTGAAGGTGGATGATTCAGCACAGCTGGGGGAGACTGAGTGTGACCTTGTGCTTATGCCTCATTGGCTCTCTCATGTACTTGGCCACTACCACACGACCCCACATCGCCTTTGTCGCCAACCTCCTTGCACAGTTCTCTGCCGTGGAATCAACATCTTGTGGGGAGAGAACTCGTCCATGCATGAAACACACAAGACGTGGTGTTCAAGACGTATCTCGGACCCTGCTTTCGACGGTAGTGTTTGGTGGTAGTCGACGGCTACGTAGATAGCGTCTGGGTGCGGAGCCTTGATGGGCGCAATCAAAAAGGCTACGTGTTCTTGCTAGGTGGCACCGTTGTGTCATGGCGTAGCGAGAAGCAGGATTGTGTTACACGTACCTATGTTACGTACCTATGTACCTACGTACCTACGTACCTATGTTCCACTGGGGTTTTGAGCTGCTAAGGCGGTGTGGCTATACCATCTGCTTCATGAATTGCAACAGTATGTGCCTTGTGTCGTTCTATGCTGTGACAACCAGAGTGCTCTTGCCGTTCAAGAGAACTGTTGTGTGTTTCATGCACGGACGAAACATATTGTTCTTGAGCATCACTTTGTGCATGGTCTTGTAGAGCGACAGGTGATCTCAGTGATCTAGGTCAGCACGGACATGCAGCGAGCTGATTTCCTGACCAAGGCACTCCTGTGCAGAAAGTGAATAGTGGCCAATCGTTTTGTCAGGCTCGTCCCTTACTTGAGAGTGGCTGAGCGTGGGATGTGTGAGCATGGAAAATTGACCATCTTGTTGCGCAGGTGTCACTTTTGCACGTGTATGGACATGCGTACCATCGGGTCATGGGTGAGTGTTGTGATGAAAGTCGTCTCCGCTTGCTTGTACAGCTGACTGTGACCACTCAGTCCTGTCCATAGTCGTGCAGATCCCTGATGCGGACCTAGCTGGCGCCACAGGACCCACGGATGGTGGCTCCCCCCACCAACAGCTTCCAGAAAGCTGCCACGACCTCCCGGGTGTTGGCTTTTGTCTCACAACTCTCACTTGTACTCTGTTGTGTCCTCCCGGCTTGTGTACATCGACGTATAGATACCTGACGGTGAGACGCGCCGCTGATAGAGTGCCGTCCGGTGGAGCCGACGCACGCTGAGGCCTACATGTAGCTTGCTAGAGCCTCCTCCCTCCGTGCTCAGCTCCATCGGCAGACCTCCTCGGAAGTCATGCCGCCGGCAGGCACTGTCGCTGCGTATGCTACTTCTACACGAGCCATGTTTGACTGCACTGTTGCGTTCGCAGCACTATGTCATGCCTAGGGTCCAAGTTTCATGATTTTTTGGCACTCTTGGCACTGGGGGTTAGCCTAGACGTTGTCTAGGTTTAGGCAGCCATAACTCGTCAGTGCTATTTTTCTAGTTGATTCTGACCGCACGACTGCGTTTGCAACATGCGCATAATGGTATGGTCCAGTTTTCAGGCAAAACGGACGACACCCGGGTTTGGGCTATTACCCGTCTTGCAGGGCTCACCGAGAAAACATGTCTGCCTGAAAACAGAGCTTTTTTCTGATTAGTTGGAAGCTAATCTAAAGCGCAGGTTGGGGAGTTGCATTGCTGATGCAGCGTGAGGGCTTCCACGCTCGTTGCTTAGTCTGCTACCCCCTGAGTTTGCCGCTCTAGAGTCTAAGTCAGGCTGCTCTGGGTTGTGGGGTGCTCTGCAACTTTTCTACAGACGTTAGAGTTTTCTCGGCGGACTGGGTCTTGAGCCCGACTTGCATGTTTTGCATTGTGTGTCCACTGATCGATGCTGGATCTGTGCATATGACCAGTCGTAGCGTCCGGCTCGATATCATGCATCTCTAGGTTCAGACGGTGTTGCGTTTGGATGCATGTGCGCAGAGTTACGGCCCAAACATTGGTTTTGGGCCGACTTTAGGACAAACTGACAGTGCTGTGTGCGTCGCCTGCCGTGCGCTCTGCAAGTATTTATGTTGTGTTAGCGTATCAGACATCGCCCATCTCCCTGGCCTAACCCTTCTTGCACCCGCTTGCTTGCTAGTGAGCCCGCTGTCTGAGCAGTGTCGTCACGTCACTGAGAGCAAGGCTAGGAAGCTTCCTAGGAGCTTATCACTTGCAACAAAGCACAAATAGCTCTCATCCTCCAGAAACACATGAACAAGTTGTCCAAGGGCAATGTGCCTCAAAACGTTGGGGGATACTATACAGATGGTCACTCGAAATGGGACCATACAATGCTCACATCCAGAGCTCTGCAACATGGCATAATGTGATGTGGCCTCACCATGGTGATAAAATTCATAGAAGCTTCCTAGCAACACAGCCGCTGACCGGGCGTCAGTGCCTGATCAGACGGTGACGACGGTCACAGGTCGTACACACAGCGACAAGGGTTAAGCTAGGAGACACAAGACACAGTGTCAGAATGCTTCAATATAGCATATGGAGAGAGAGATGACAAATGACAGGTCCAAGGCATAAATACCTGCCGCGGCGCACGGCGGGTGTCGCACGCGGCAGTCCAAGAGCTGTCCTAAAACCGGCCCAAAACCACTGTTTTGGCCGTAACTCTGCGCACACATGTCAGAATGCTACGCCGTCTGAACCTAGACGTGCAAAATCAAAAGACGGACGCTACGACTGGTCACATGCATGCATCCATCGACTGACAGTGAGCATACAATGCAAAAACATGCAAATAGGCCTCATGGCCAGTCCGCCGAAAGACGCCTGCAAGACGTAGAAGACACAGCAAAGAGTCCCGGTGGCATCTGGGGCTCTGGAACAGTGGTCGGTCAGCTCCAAGCGGGTAGTCCGCCGCCTGTCGTTGCACCGGTGCCTCAGGGATCTGCACGAGTATGGACACGGTCGAGTGGTCACAGTAAACTGTACAGAAACGGCAAAAAGCACAACACTCCCCCATGACCTGATGGTACGCATGTCCATACGCGTGCAGCACCGGTGTAACCACATAGTGGATGACACAGACAGATGAGACGCAGACGCACACCCCACACTCAACCACTGTCACGTACGGGGCGAAGCCCAATAAAATAAATGGCCACTAGGAACTTTCTGCGGGCAAGTGCCTTCGTCAAGAAATCAGCACGCTGCAAGTCAGTGCCAACCCACATGATGGAGATCACGCGTCGCTCCACCAGATCACGAACGAAGTGATGCTCAACCGCAATGTGCTTTGTGCAAGCATGAAAAACACCAGAGTTCTCCGCAATGGCGAGAGCACTGAGAACTCTGGTTGTCGCAATGCAGCACAATGGCGGGTACTGACGGCCCAAGCTCAAGAAACAAGTATTGCAGCCAAACAACCTCAGCAGCCCCTGTGCCCAAAGCCACATACTGTGCCTCCGACGAGCTACGAGCGATGCAGCCCTGCTTCCCGCTTCGCCAAGACAAAGCGGTACCACCAAGCAGAAACACGTAGCCAGTGCGACAACGCCCATCAGGGCTCTAAGCCCAGTCGCTGTCAGTGTAGCCGTCAAGGACCACCAAACACTGCCGACGAAAGCAGAGTTCGAGATACAGTGTGGAGACCACGTACCGTACCACTCGCACAGCCGCGTGAAGAGCTCTCGCATGTGGGGTCTGCGAGAACTGAGCGAGGAGGTTGACGGCGAACGCGATGTCGGGACGCGTGGTAGTGGCCAGGTACATCAGAGATCCGATAAGACGGAGGTACAAGGTCACGTCCACTGTCTCCCCCAGCTAGGTAGGGTAATCCACCTTCAGGGCATCCTGCCCATCAGGTTTGAGGGGTGTGGAAGCGGTAGGCATTGCACCAAGGAGATCACTAAAGCGCCCCCCCACGACTTGTGCGTATCGGGCCCGATGCAGCAACAATGTCCGATGTCTGCGATCTTGCACGATCTCCATACCAAGAAACACCGATGCAGGACCGAGGTCCTTCATCCTATAGGTAGTCTGCAAGACAGCCTTGGCCTCCTTCACGGCCTCCAGGGACGGAGACGCAATCAGCAGGTCATCAACATAGACCAAGATGGCGGTGAACCGCTCGGGTGTCGATAGGATGAAGAGCGAGGGGTCTGCCTCGCTCTGTACGTACCCTGCACGAGTCAAGGTGCCAGTGATCTCCCGGTTCCAACACCGTGGAGACTGCTTGACGTCGTACAAGGACTTGCACAGGCACCAGTCCTTGTCACCGTCCTCAAAGCCTGGTGGCTGAGCCACGTAGATCTCCTCATCCAGAGAGCCATGGAGGAACGCATTTTTCACATCCATCTAGTGTAGTTCCGAGTCATGCTGAGCCACTACACCGAACAGAGCTCAAGCTGAGGTCATGCGCTCGACAGGGGCAAAGGTGTCAGTGTAATCAAATCCCTCAATCTGAAAGAACCCCTTGACAACCAAGCGGGTCTTGTAGCGTTCCAGTGAGCCATCCAGCTTCACTTTTTGGCGAAAGACCCACTTGACCTGAATCGCCTTCCTCCCAGGGGGAAGGTCGACCAGCTCGTAGACTCTGTGCTCTCGGATAGCGCGAAGCTCATCCTCGCAAGCAGCTTGCCAGGCATCAGCATCTTGCGATGAGAAAGCCTCCCTGGTTGTGCCCGGGTCAGGCGCCATAGAGGGGGCACTCTGCGTGGCAAGTGCACACGTCTCAGTGTCAGGCCTGACAGCCACGAGATCAGCTGCTGCGTCACAGGCGATATGGAACTTGCGAGTGACCAGGTCGTGCCCTATGGGGCACGCTGGGTGCACCTCTGAAAGCTAAGTGCGGACACTCAGGCCTAAGGCCTTTGTCACTGGATCACCACTTGCGATGCTGCGAGAGGAACGCCTGGGTCCGGGACCCGACGCTCGCTGAGCTCCGGAATCCAGTGGTCGAAGGCGACCACCGGGCTCACGGGAGTAACCGGAGGTCGAGGGGCGCACCTTAGGCTCAGGAACAGGTACGACCACAGGGACAGGTACGATCACAGCTGGTGAGGGCTGAGACGAGGCAGCCGGAGATGCCGTGCAAGGAGATGCGTGTGTGGGGGACACACAGCTGGGGGTGACAGCGGGCAAGGCTGGCCTGGACACTAAGACAGGAGTGTCAGCCGACGTAGGGACAGGAGTGGGCTGGACTGGGTCAGACGCCGGAGCAGGGGTGCCAGTAGACCTAGGTGTTGATGCAGGAGGAGGCGTGAGAGCAGCGGTACCTTTGGGGTGTGAAACAGGCTGAACGGGCAGGATCTCGGGACCAACGACAATGATAGCCGGATCATCAAGTGCTGGAGACCGAGAGGGGACTCAAGCGGACACATCAGCCTGACGAGGAATGGTCGCTGGCGGAGAAGTCTCCCCCATCCACCGAGGACCCTCACAAGAAGGGACATGGACTGCAGAAAGGCCTGTGATCGAAGTCAGATCACAGTATGTGAGTCACTCAAAAAACAGCGCGTCACGAGACTCAATGACACGACGGCGAGTGGGGTCCCAAAAGCGCCAGGCCTTCGACCGCGGGGAGATGCCGATGAATGCACACAAGCGACCCCGAGGGGAGACCTTGGACCCCTGCTGGTCCTCGGTGTATCACATGGAGGCCAGGGAACCCCAGACGCGAGCGAGACGAAGATCAGCACGGTGGCCAAACCAGAGCTCGTACGGTGTAACATGATCCGGAAGCGGACCATGCGGGAGGCGGTTCCAGACCCAAGTCATGTAGGCGAAGCCCTCGAAGGCGAAGGACTCCG
>SZWC01006002.1:89897-100064 GCA_023375785.1 Penium margaritaceum | reverse complement strand
GAGCAATGGGTTCAGCAACTGCCAATACAGCTGAAGCTTGCATCAGAGGTTCAGCAGCAGCTAGTGCTGCAGCTGTAGGTGCAAAGAGCACAGAACGCCCCAAGAGGATCCGCAAGGGACGTTAACTTGCATTCATGTACTTGTGCTTTCTTATGCTTACAAGTTTCTCATTCCAGATTCAGTGCAATGTCCATTTCCAGTTTACGTAGTATAACATGTCAATGTCATTCAGTGATAGCCATCGACTTGCTTAATCTTATAGAGAAGTTCACACTAGTTGAGCACAGATCAGTAAACCTTTCCCATTGAGCTCAGTAGTGTGGAATTGAATGGTCATGCATATGTCTTCTCATGATTGGCCACAACAAATGCAGCAACAAGGTTTTAGAACAAAATGGTGCAAAGTAAAATTGATAAACAGGGATGTGGAGGAAAGTTAGCCTTGAACTTAGCCTTGTTTTCCCTGTTTGAAACCCCGACTTGGATAGGCCAAGTCGACTTGGAGAATCATGCCAAGTCGACTTGGTGTCGACTTGGCGACTCCACGTCGACTTCGACTTTGAAAAGGCAACATGGATCCAGACACTGCATCGTCGAGTCCCGCGATGCCCTGTTCTTCGAGGATCTATTCCCCCGCAACCTCATACGCTCCGGCTCGTCTCTGTCCCTCCCGTCGCGTGGGGGAGTGGTGAGTCTGTCCTCCGTCCTGTCGCCTCCGGGTGACACATCACTCCGTCCCTCTGAGCCGGTAGCGCCTGTCGCGTCCTCTAGCCCTCCCGGGCCAGCAGTCCCAGCCGCGTCCGCTGGCCCCTCTGAGCCAGCAGCGCCTGTCGTGTCCGCTGGCCCCTCCGGACCAAGAATCCCAGCCGCGTCCGTTGGCCCCTCTGACCTAGCAGTGCCTATCGTGTCCGCTGGCCCCTCCGGGCCAGCAATCCCAGCCGCGTCCGCTTGCCCCTTTGAGCCAGCAGCGCATGTCATGTCCGCTGGCCCCTCTAGGCCGGCAACCCCTGTCACGTCCGCTGGCCCCTCCGGGCCAACAATCCCAGCTGCGTCCACTGGCCCCTCTGAGCGAGTTGCGCCTGTCGTGTCCGCTGGCTTCCCCGGGCCGACAGCCCCAGTCGCGTATTCCTCTGAGCCAGTAGCCCCGTCCGCCTCCGTTGGCTAATCGGACCCAGTACCATCTTCTGCCCGACCGCGCTACACACGTGGCCCAGGCGGCAGCCTCCGACCTCGGCCGACAGTGAGCACGCATACCGCCGCACCGCGTCCCGTGGCGCCTCGACTCCCTATGGCCCCACATGTCTCCTCCACTCCCACAGTCGTGAGTGGGGACCCTGGCACGAAGGCTCTCGGCCTGACCACCTCGGCCATCATCGCAGACCTTCACCCTGGCTCTGCACTAGGCTACGCCATGCTTCATCATGAGCATCGGCATGCTGTCGTGGCTAAACTCGCCCGGATCCCACCTGGAGCTCGTGACGCACACGCCCTCTCAGTCCGGTCCACAGCACGCCCAGAGGACCCAGCTACCCTGCGCGAGGCACAAGCCTCTTCTGAGGCCACACATTGGGATGCTGCCTGCGCTGAGGAGCTCGCTGCCATCCGCCAGCACCACGTGTATGACCTCGTCGACCTCCCTCCAGGTCGGAATGCCATTGGTGCCAAGTGGGTCTTTCGGCGCAAGTGGAAGCCTGACGGGTCCTTGGACAAGTACAAGGCCCGCCTCACTGCAAAGGGGTTTGCTCAGGTCCCTGGGGTCGATTACGACCAGATCTTCGCCCCAGTCGGTCGGTTCTCCAATAGCCGGGCACTCTTCAGCCTGGTTGCCCAGCATGGGTGGGAACTGCATCAGATGGACGTGAGCAACGCGTTCCTCCATGGCTCACTTGAGGGTGAGGAGCTCTACATGGTGCAGCCCCCAGGCTTTGACGACGGCACTGGGAGAATTTGGCGGCTGCGAAGGCCCTCTATGGCCTGAAGCAGTCACCTCGGTGCTGGAACCAAGAGATCAGCAGCACGCTTCTCCGTGGTGGCCTCCAGCGAAGCACCGCTGACCCCGCCCTGTTCATCAGCCCACGGGGTCAGACCCTCGCCGTAGTTCTGGTCTACGTTGACGATCTCCTCATTGCGTCGCCAGACACGGCCGCCATCCAGCGTGTCAAGGACTTGCTGCACACTGCCTACCAGATGAAGGATCTCGGGTCCGCTCAAGTCTTCCTGGGCATGGAGCTCGAGCATGATCACTCACAGGGCGTCCTGCACGTTCACTAGGCTGCCTATGTGCAGACCCTGTCCACTCGCTTCGCCGAGGACCTACCCCTCGTGCCTAGCGCATCTTCACCCATGTCACGCGATGGCCAGGTGAAGCTGAAAAGTCCTGACCCAGCTGTTGTGGGGGAGCCAGTTGATGTGACCACGTATCTGCGGGTCATCGGGTCACTGATGTTCCTGGCGACGACAACGCGCCCAGACATCGCGTTCGCCGTTAACCTCCTGGCCCAGTTCTCTCAAGAGCCGCGTCGCCTCCACTTTGAGGCCACGATCCGAGTACTATGCTATGTCGTCTCGACCCCTCGGCGAGGCCTCATGTTCCGCCGTCAGCCATCCGTCGTTGCAGTGGGTTACACCGACAGTGACTGGGCCGGCAGTCCAGACGGTAAGAGTTGCACTGGGTGGATCTTTCTGGTCGGGGGCATAGCTGTGTCCTGGCGCAGTGGCAAGCAGGGGTGCATTGCTCGCAGCACTGCTGAGGCTGAGTACGTGGCACTTGGCTCAGGCGCGTGTGAGAGTGTGTGGTTGCGTCGTCTGTTGTCCGAGTTGCGTCAGTCTGTCGCATCCATCACCTTGCATTGTGACAATGAGAGTGCCATGGCCATTGCAGACAATGACGGTGTGCATCACACTCGCACAAAGCACATCAATGTTGAGTATCACTATGTGCGTTCGTTGTTGCACGACGGCAACATTAGCATCGTGTGGGTTGAGACAGCACAGCAGCTGGCTGACTTCCTGACCAAGGCACTGAAGCGAGACTCGTTTAAGAAGGCTGTGATTTCTATCGGCGTACGTCCGTGACTTGCTTTCTTTGTCTCTGCCTGCACTTCTGCGTGTCCTGGGCGAGTTGTTGTGATTTGTGTCGTTCCTGTACAGTTTACTGTAACCACTCGGTCGAGTCCATACTCGTGCAGATCCCTGAGGCAGGTGGCCCTGGTGACACCGGCGTGACGACAGGCGGCGGACTACCAGTCTAGAGCTGACCGACCACCGTCCCAGAGCCCCAGATGTCATCGAGACTCCTTGCTGTGTCTTCTACGTCTTGCAGGCGCCTTTCGACGGACTGGGCATGAGGCCCATTTGTATGTTTTTGCATTGTATACTCGCTGTCAGTCGATGGATGCATGCATGTGACCAGTCGTTGCGTGCGTCTTTTGATTCTGCACGTCTAGGTTTAGACGGCGTAGGATTCTGACATGTGTGCGCAGAGTTACGGCCAAAACAGTGGTTTTGGGCCGGTTTTAGGACAGCTCTTGGACTGCCGCGTGCGACACCCGCCGTGCGCCGCGGCAGGTATTTATGCCCTGGACTTGTCAGTTGTCATTTCTCTCTACATATACTATATTGAAGCATTCTGACACTTGGACTTGTGTCTCCTAGCCAAACCCTTGCCGTTGTGTGTACGACCTGTGATTGTCGTCACCGTCTGACTAGGCACTGACGCCCGGTCAGCGGCCGTGTTGCTAGAAGCTTCTACGCACTTTCTCATGGTATCAGAGCAGTGAGACAATTCTCACTGAGCTGCGCAGCAGAGACGCAGCAGAGCAGCAGCAGTGAGAGTCACCGCTGCAGCAGTTCTTCTGGGACCCGTTGGAGACGGCCGGTCGCCGTCCGCGTACTCCACCCACCACGTGAGATCGTAGCTGCTGAGGCAGCAGCAGCAGCGCGTACCGCCACACAGAGGCGTGTGGCGGCTGCGGTGCGTGCAGCCGCCACTCCCCCCCACAGCCGTAGCAGCAGAGCAGCAGCAGCAGAGGCAGCGGCGGCAGCCGCGCAGCAGCAGCGGCCGCCACAGCAGCGTGGCAGCAGCGGCGGCAGCAGCAGTGCAGCAGCGGCGTCGGCAGCAGCAGCGCAGCAGCGGCAGCGGCACAGCAGCAGCAGCGGCAGTCGTGGCGGCAGCAGCAGCGCAGCAGTGGCAGCAGCAGCAGCGCGCGGCGGCGGCAGCCAGCAGCAGCGCGCGGCGGCGGCAGCCAGGAGCAGCTGTAGTGCGCAGCAGCAGCGCCGCGCGCAGCAGCAGCAGCAGCAGCGCAGCCGCCGCTGCCACCGCTGCACGCGCAGCTACGCAGCTGCTGCTGCAGCTGACAACACAATTGCAGCAGCAGCTGGGCGGAAGCTGCTTCGTAGCTTCCGCGGAGCTGCCGCGCGCCACTGCGCGGCGGCAAAAAACGTGACAAGCAAAAAAAACAACCAAAAAAAGAAAAAGGGAAAGGGAGGGGACGAGCTGACGTCAGCATTGTTGGTTGCTGACGTCATCAGGTCGTGCTGACGTCAGCAACCACTTGCTGACGTCAGCATAACACTTAGCCAAATTTTCAACTGAAAAGTCAAAAGTTGCCAGCGTTTCAACTCGTCGAGAAACGCAGTCGGTTTTGAAATCCGGCAAAGTTGACCTGTCGTCCCATAGTGAGCGGCGACATAAGGTCGCCCGACGACAAGGACAAGGGACCAGGTGATCCCTCCTCCTCTTCTTCAGGGGTATTGAGCCCTCGCTCGCAGGCCATGGACGACCTGCGCAGTCAGCAGGAGGAGATCTGTCGTCTGCAGCGAGAGCAGACTGACGCGATTCACACGCTGACTGAGCTCCTGCGCGCTCAGTCCACGGCTCCTCCGCGGTAACCGAGGGAGCTGCCGGCGTTGCGGCCTCCACCCAGCACTCGGCTCAGGCGCCCGTGACAGGCGCCCCGCCTGCTTCACCTCCTGGCGTGGTTTCCCCACCACCTGCGGACCTCCTTGATGACGAGCCATTCATGCCAGGCTTCGAGGATGACTCCCAGGAGCGGGAGATTCGCCTTCTACAGGAGCGCCGCCGTCAGCTGCAGACGAGTATCCGACCTCCACCCGTGTCCCCGATACGACCGTCACCTGACATCCCCAGTGACCACCCTCTACCAGGAGTTTTTCCCGTCACTCCCCCTCCTCAGCCTGCGGCTACTCTCCCCACGGAGAGGCAGCCAAAGGACTTTGAGGCACCACCTCCACGGTACATCAGCGAGGACGGATTTGACTCCTGGGAGATCCTGTTTCAGGTGTGGGCTACTTCTGAGGGAGTGTGGCCTTACTACCACAGCCCATACCAGTCTACAGATCCAGCACAGGTGCTGACAGCAGCCCGAGCCATGCGAGGACTTCTTTACGCCATGCCACGCGAGACTGTTGTTGACTTCCGTCCCTTCGTCGGCGAGGCTGGCACAGGCACCGGAGCTGATCCTCGTGGAGGCTGGGATCTGGCGTTGTCCCTCCTGGCCGCAGAGACGCACGCCACCCGTGCGTCACACATTCGTGCCTTCCACTCCCTCCGTCAGGGACCAGCGGAGCCTGCAGCAGACTACTGGCGACGCGCCATGCGTATCTACACGCGCCTGGGGACCTCAGGGGGCACACAGCTGTGGGCGCTTCGGACGATCATGCTCGGAGTTCACCTGGAGTACACAGACATATTCACACGGTACAACGACGCTGCTCTCGAGCCTTTCTCGGCCACCTTGCAGCTGCTCCCGTGGGCCCATCAGCTTTTCCTCCAGGTGACGTCGGCCCGCGAGGCAGCAGTAGCATATCAGGAGACTTCCCTCGCTGCCGCAGTCCTCGCCTCACCACCGTCTTCCCTCCTGCAGTCACCCTCACCTTCTTCCATCACGACCTCATCTTCCTCCTCCTCTTCGACCCCGTCTATGCCCACGCAGACGCAAGGCATTGCAGCAGCTGCCCAGGGTGAGAAGAAGAATAGGAAGCGCAGATCGGGTCAGCAGAAGTCGTCATCCAGTGATAGCAGTGGCTGTTCCGTGCACTGCTACAACTGTGGAGGTGCCCATCGCTACACCGAGTGCCAGCAGCCGCTCGACAGGGAGCGCATCACTCGCGGACTTCAGGCTACCCATGCTGCGCGCACTGCGTCCAGGACGTCGACCGCACACTCCTCTGGACGCGCGGTGACTACGACTGCAGCTGTTCCTGCATCCTCACTGGCGAGCAGCAGTGATCCAGACCCACGTGACCGCACCATCGCCAAGCTTCATCATCTTCTGGCGCTTCGCTTTCAGGGAGGTGCGAGTGTGTCGTCATCATCGAGTGGTTCAGAGACTGTTTGTTCGTCCGTCCTCGTGACTCGTGATGACACGTGTGGGGGAGCACAGTCCACATGTGATGATGATGGGCCTGACTGCACTGACTGGATTCATGAGTCTCACCTTCGTGATGTACGTCGTTCCTTCTCACTGACGGCTCAGCGTCCCTCTGATGCCAAGTGTTCTATCGCTCGTTGTACAGTGACGTTTACCAGTCGTGACTCCGGTGGCACTTGGATCATCAATTCCCGTGCCACCCACCACATGACGTGTCGTCGTAGTGACTCTGTGGTACTTGGTCCTGTCACGACTGTCCGTTCCGTTCGTACAGGTTTTGGTCAGTCCTTACCGGTTCACGGTGTTGGGGTTGTATGCTTTGATGGTCCGTGTGGCCCCCTGTATCTCTGTGACGTGCTGTTTGTGCCTGATCTTGAGCTCAGTCTGCTGTCTCTGCATGCCTACACTCTGATGGGTCTCTCCGTTGAGCATACCGCTGATTCAGCGATTGTGACTGCTCTTGACACCCGTAGCATTGTCCTGCGCGCTTCAGACGTAGATGACCTGTACCGCATTGCTCGGCCCTCCTCCCCTTGCTCTCCCTCCTCCTCTGGTCGCGTTTTTGTCATTGGTGTTCTATCCCCAGAACACCAGCGGTTGCTTCACCGACGTCTGTGTCACGTGGGCTCCGACACTGTGTCAAAGCTCATCCGGACACAGCCCGCTCTTCGTCTTGACGTGGCTTCTTTCGAGAAGCCACCAAAGACCGACTGTCTTTTTTGCGCTCAGGGTAAGATGCACCGGTGCAGTTACCATAATTCGCGTTCCCGAGCGCTCAGGCCCCTCGAGTTGGTCCACTCGGATCTGCTGGGTCCTCTTCTAGTCGAGTCACTGTCCAAGAGGGGCCGGTATGTTCTGACACTGACTGATGACTTCACCCGGATGCGGTGGGTCTACAGTCTGCGTCAGAAGAGCGACGCCGCCCTTGCGGTTTGGCTCTGGCTCATGATGGCTGAGCGTCAGTCTCGCCACACGCTACATACCTTTCGCTCGGATCGCGGCGGCGAGTTCCTCGGCGAGATGGACTCATTCTTTGCTGAGCACGGCATTTTTCACCAGGTCTCCGCTCCTGCTACCCCACAGCAGAACGGTGTATCTGAGCGCTGGAACCGCCTCCCGCATGGTCCGCTTCCGGATCATGTTACACCGTACGAGCTCTGGTTTGGCCACCGTGCCGATCTTCGTCTCGCACGCGTCTGGGGATCCCTGGCCTCCGTATGGTACACCGAGGACCAGCAGGGGTCCAAGGTCTCCCCTCGGGGTCGCTTGTGTGCCTTCATCAGCATCTCCCCGCGGTCGAAGGCCTGGCGTTTTTGGGACCCCACTCGCCGTCGTGTCATTGAGTCTCGTAACGCGTTATTTTTTTAGTCACTCACATACCGTGATCTGACTTCGATCACAGCGCTCTCTGCAGCTCATGTTCCTTCCTGTGAGGGTCCTCAGCGGATGGGGGAGACCTCTTCGCCAGCGACCATTCCTCGCCATGCTGATGTGTCCGCTCGAGTCCCCTCTCGATCTCCAGCACTTGATGATCCGGCTATCATCGCCGTTGGTCCAGAGATCTCGCCTGTCCAGCCTGCTTCGCACCCCACAGATATCGCTGCTCCCACGCCCCCTCCTGCATCACCCAGTGTGTCCACTGGCACCCCTGTTCCGGCGTCTGACCCAGCCCAGCCCACTCCTGTCTCTACGTCGGCTGACACTCCGGTCTCAGTGTCCGGGCCAGCCTTGCCCGTTGTCATCCCGAGCTCAGTGTCCCCCACACACGCATCTCCGCGCACGGCATCTCCGACTGCCTCGTCTCAGTCCTCACCAGCTGTGGTTGCACCTGTCCCTGTGGTCGTACCTGTTCCTGCGCCTGAGGTGCGCCCCTCGACCTCCGGTTACTCTCGTGAGCCCGGTGGTCGCCTTCGACCACTGGATTCCGGAGCTCAGCGAGCGTCGGGTTCCGGACCCAGACGTTCCTCTCGCAGCATCGTGAGCGGTGATCCCGGCACAAAGGCCTTAGGCCTGAGTGTCCGCACTGAGCTTTCAGAGGTACACCCAGCGTGCCCCATAGGGCACGACCTGGTCACCCGCGAGTTCCATGTCGCGTGTGACGCAGCAGCTGATCTTGTGGCCGTCAGGCCAGACACTGAGGCGTATGCACTTGCCACGCGGAGTTCCCCCTCTATGGCGCCGGACCCGGGCACATTGAGGGAGGCTTTCTCATCGCAGGATGCTGATGCCTGGCGAGCTGCTTGCGAGGATGAGCTTCGCGCTATCCGAGAGCACGGAGCCTACGAGCTGGTCGACCTTCCCCCTGGGAGAAAGGCGATTCAGGTCAAATGGGTCTTTCGCAAGAAAGTGAAGCCGGATGGCTCACTGGAATGCTACAACGCTCGTTTGGTCATCAAGGGGTTCTCTCAGATTGAGAGAGTTGATTACACTGACACCTTTGCCCCTGTCGGCCACATGACCTCAGCTCGAGCTCTGTTCGGTGTAGTAGCTCAGCATGACTGGGAACTACACCAGATGGATGTGAACAACGCATTCCTCCATGGCTCTTTGGATGAGGAGATCTATGTGGCTCAGCCACCAAGCTTTGAGGACGGTGACAAGGTCTGGCGCTTGCGCAAGTCCTTGTACGGCCTCAAGCAGTCTCCACGGTGTTGGAACTGGGAGATCACTGGCACCTTGACTCGTGCAGGATACGTACAGAGCGAGGCAGACCCCTCGCTCTTCATCCTACCGACATCCGAGCGGTTTACCGCCATCTTGGTCTATGTTGATGACCTTCTGATCGCGTCTCCGTCGCTGGAGGCCGTGAAGGAGGCCAAGGCTGTCCTGCAGACCACCTACAGGATGAAAGACCTCGGTCCTGCATCGGTGTTTCTTGGTATGGAGATTGTGCGTGATCGAAGACGTCAGACACTGTTGTTGCATCAGGCCCGATACGCATGAGTCGTGGAGGAGCGCTTTAGCAATCTCCTTGGTGCAGTGCCCACTGCTTCCACACCACTCACACCTGATGGGCAGGATGCTCTGAAGGTGGACGACCCTACACAGCTCGGGGAGACTGGACGTGACCTTGTACCTCCGTCTTATCGGATCTCTGATGTACCTGGCCACTACCACGCGTCCCGACATCGCGTTCGCCGATAACCTTCTCGCTCAGTTCTCGCAGGCTCCACGTGCGAGAGCTCTTCACGCGGCTGTGCGAGTGGTACTGTACGTGGTCTCCACGCCGTACCTCGGACTCTGCTTTCGTCGGCAGTGTTTGGTGGTCCTTGACGGCTACACTGACAGCGACTGGGCTTGGAGTCCTGACGGGCGCAATCGCACTGGTTACGCGTTTCGGCTTGGTGGTACCGCTTTGTCTTGGCGAAGCGGGAAGCAGGGCTGCATCGCACGTAGCTCGTCGGAGGCAGAGTATGTGGCTTTGGGGGCAGGGGCTGCTGAGGCAGTTTGGCTGCAGCGCTTGTTTCTTGAGCTTGGGCAGTCAGTACCCGCCATTGTGCTGCGTTGGGACAACCAGAGTGCTCCCGCCATTGCGCAGAACTCTGGTGTTTTTCATGCTCGCACAAAGCACATTGCGGTTGAGCATCACTTCGTTCGGGATCTGGTGGAGCAACGCGTGATCTCCATCATGTGGGTTGGCACTGACTTGCAGCGAGCTGATTTCTTGACGAAGGCACTTGCCCGCGGAAAGTTCCAGGTGGCCATTCGTTCTGTTGGGCTTCGCCCCGTGCGTGACAGTGGTTGAGTGTGGGATGCACGTTGCCGTCTCATCTGT
>SZWC01006002.1:50137-77073 GCA_023375785.1 Penium margaritaceum | reverse complement strand
TCCACGTCGTGCGCATGTGCGTAAGTTGTGCCATGCGTGGTTTTGTTGTTGTCGTCTCCATCTTGTCCGCAAGCGCATGTCACGATTTCTCCTCTTCAAAAACCTGATGGGGTGGGTTAGTAGTAGGTCAATTAGACCAACTTCTAACTCCCCCCATTGATTTCGCAAACGTTAGCAACCCCTGTAAGATTTTTTTGCCTGTTAGCTACCCCCATCGAGGACTTCACTAACGATCTTTGGATCATTAGGATTGACTCATTCTTGTGGTCCTTATGCTGACACATGATGAGTGACGTGCGAGAAAAATGCAATTTTAGTAATTTTTTTAAAGTAGCACACCAAAATGGCCTGTCGTTGTACGAGAACACAAAAATGGCCACGCCGGAAGATAGCAAACAAAAATGGCCGCTTTCTTTACGAGCATACAAAAATATCCACCGCCCAAAGTAGCATACAAAAATGGCCACAACAAAAATTGCCACACGTAAAAAAACACACCAAAATTGCCACTGGGTGTAGGTGATGCCACGTAAGCAAGTGGCCCTCACTAAAATTTGGTCGCCCGTCTGCTTTATATTAGTAATTTCCCTCTTTAAAACAAAAATAAATTTATTCTTAGTGTGGGAAAAAGATGGGTTAATCTCCAATGTCAGAACGGGACCGTTGTGAAAAAATTGCACTTCAAACAAAGAAGCTCGTCGTCATCTCACTTCGCACTTGGAATTTGCCTCCAAGTGGACATTTTTGTGTGCTATGTCATGGGTGGAGTTTTTTCGTGCTAGCTTCGAAACATGGCTATTTTTGT
This sequence comes from Penium margaritaceum, assembly GCA_023375785.1. Lineage (NCBI taxonomy): Eukaryota > Viridiplantae > Streptophyta > Zygnematophyceae > Desmidiales > Peniaceae > Penium > Penium margaritaceum. The sequence goes on along the minus strand of SZWC01006002.1, from coordinate 76,268 downwards.
TTCTAAGGTAGCACACAAAAATAGCCATCCATGAAATAGCATACAAGAATGTCCACTTGGAGGCAAAATCCAAGTACAAAGTGAGATGAAGGTGATTTTTTTTGTGAGAAACGACCTTCCATCGCTAGGGTCCTGTTTTGACATTATAGATTAACGTATCTTTTACTTATAATAAGGCTAAGTCGGCTTTTTTTAAAGAGAGAGAACACTACTACGAAGTAGACAGGTGAAGAAATGTCTACAAGGGTCAGGTGCTTACGTGGCATCACGTAGATGTAGTGGTCATTTTTGTGTGCTTTTTAGCATGTGGCCATTTTTACGCTGACCATTTTTGTGTGCTACTTCAGGCGGTGGCCATTTTTGTGTGTTGGTACAGCGAGCGACAATGTTTGTGTGCTATCTGACGGTATGGCTAGTTTTGCATTCTTGCATAGCGACCGGCCATTTCTGTGTACTAATTTAAAAACATTTCCAAATTTGTGTTGTTTCTCGCGGCTTGTCGGCAATTTCCGAACGCCCTGAAATCCTCGACCTCGGGACAGTCGCGGTTTCTACAATGGCTCTCGAAACAGGTCTTCAGTGGGTTTGACCCAGATTTGCTTTGTCGTACCCCTGCGGAACAACTTAAAAACTAGATGGCGACTTTCAGCTGCCTTCGCAGCCTTAGCAGCACACGTCACTGCCAGCGTTGCATGCATCATCCTGACCTGTAATGGAGCCAGAAGTTTACGGCCCACTCTTGGGGTTCCAATTCTCTCCCATTACCTGCAATGACGTCGAAATCTCTGGCCGGGCCAGAACTCCCCTGCACGCCCTGAAAGAAGAGCGTTCTACCCACTACCCGACCCATCCTGACGTCGCACGCGAGCACTCGGAAAGAAACTTTGCCATCAGCACCAGTTCCTCGTTTTGGTCCACCCAGGTCAAGCGGAGTCGCTTGTGTTGGTGTTTTCAGGTGCCGTCCGTTCCCCAGCGTGTAACCGAAGAGTGCAAGCACTTCACTTGTGTTTCGAACTCTGTTCGAGTGAGGTTTTGTTGGAGCGGCCGCCGCCACGAAGCGTGCAACAAGCGTCATCGTGATAAACAGAGCGAGCATGGCAGATGCAACCTTTCAGACTGGAGCGGAGCCTGGGGAAGTTCCTTCCAAAGGAACTGCAGAAGGCAGAGGAGGAGGAGGAGTTGGCTGTGAATGGGACATGAGCGCGCCCATCTCCACCGAAGACTTGATCAGGGCAGGAGGCTTAGGCACAAGGGACGAGATGGGGTCGGTTTTGCCTGTGGCCATTGACTCCACTGACTTGGAAGAGGCAATGATGGACTCCATGGACAGACTTGAACCTGAATCTGAGGGAGCCACCAAGGTTTCTCACGCTGGTATCGGGTTTCATTCCGGGGGCGAGGAGGAGGTTGCCGGGCCTGGCCCGAATGAGGTGGGTAATGGGAGCACTACTGCCACAGCGAATGGCGCGTTTGGCAGCCAGAACCCAAATGGTTCAGTAGCCAGCACCATGGAGGTGGAAACTGTGGTGCTTGGCCCCACAGGAGGTTCCGGGATCAATTCAAAACCAGGGCTGAATGACTACTTTGTGCCTGCACATGATTCAAACTCCAGATTAGCTTGATGGTTCCCATATGGCTCATCTACTGCACGTTGAAGCTGACTTGTTCATTCGCACTTGCAAATCTGGTCGGTGGTCAAGAATGTGAACCGTAGTTTTTTCCTTTCCTCTAGTGAATTGCCTACTCATGCAGGTGTGGAGACCAAGAGACCCTAAGTTGTCCATGCTCCTTGTTTAGTGGTGATTTTCCCACTATTCCTTCCCTTTTCAACGCATTCCCCCCTACCAACTCGTCTCCTTCATCACCCCTCCAACATCCACCCTCTCCCCCACCATAGTCCCACCATCATTTGCCATGCTAGGGCCCTGCCTTTACCTGAGCCAGCCTTGAGACTTGTCTCCTCTGCCATGGTTGAGGCATGCGCTTTCCCTGCAGTGAGGTGAGCTACAGAGTTTTCGTCACTTGAAACTCTGTTTGCAGGCTCATGATGCAACTCCTAGCGAGCCTCCAAGTAAGGCAAGTTCTGGGTTCTGACTTTCGGCAAAGTTAGGCATTTGTACATTCTCTCATAGTCTCGCCACTATTTTGTGTTGGCATTCTTCAATGCTTTCTTCCATGTACATTCTTGGCGGCCTGTACATTCTTGGTGGCTCCTTGAGGTCCAAAATACATCTCTTTGGGATGGCAACATGAAGTTGACGAGGAATCTGTTGCTACCTGTTGAGCCTGTGGTACTTCCTTAGAGTTGTGCATGCATACATATTGGCTGTCTCTCTCATAACATGATTTGTTCCGGAGATGACTAGAAGCAGCCATAGGGTGAAGTACCCTTCGTTAATGGATGGGATGGTCTTAGATTGTGTCGTGTAAATATGACACAATCTTATGACTTCAAGGGTTGCTTCAGTCTTAACCTTGATAATAAGACCAAGTGTTCATCCACTTATGCTCAGCTTCATCCCCTCTCAGTGACGAGGGGACTTCCCCGTACTCGGTTGAGTGACATGGATTTTACACTATCACCTTTCCAATCAGGTCAATCCTGTTCACAAATGAACCAAAAAATGGGTGCATGATATTCCATGTTCATCGATGGTTGAAAATCATCGATGAGATTGGTGTAGGAGGATTTGTTAACATTTGAATAACATCATCAAGTGTAGAGGGTGGAGAAGACAAACTACTTGGAAGCTTCCTATCATTGTTGTTGCTGGTGAAACAACACCGCCCAGTCAGTAATTTCACTAGCACGGAAAGTGGATGCAGAAAGAGCAAGGATTGGGCTAGTCGAGACGCTCAGAGTCTCATAAGCGCAATAGCGTCAATGTGCAGAGATAAATGACAACTGACAAACAAACAACATAGATACCTGCTATTGCACATGGCGGGTGACACACGCGGCAATCTCATCGTTCAATCTGTCCTAAAATGGGTCCAAAACCATTGTTCTGACCGTGACTCTACTCATGGGCATCCAAAACGCAACACCATATGAACATAGGAATGGAAAATTCTTGAGCCGAACGCGACGACTAGGTCCAACATCAATCACTGAACACAGAATGCACAACATACAAAACGGCCTTAAGAGGTAGTCCACAAAGAAAACTCTAGCTATTGTAGGAAAACTACAGAGCACCCAAGGAAGCCCTCTGGACGCCATGGTAGCTCTCTTGCAGTTGCTAGTGGGTGGACCATCGGTCCTCCGGCGCCACTTGGGTCCGTAACAAGGTTTTGCACGACCATGGACTCGGCCGAGTGGTCACAGTTGTGTTTTGTGCCGTTCCTGTACAGTTTACTATGACCACTCGGCCGTGTCCATACTCGTGCAGATCCCTGAGGCAGGCGGCCCTAGTGACACCGGCGTGACGACAGGCGACGGACTACCCGCTTGGAGCTGACCGACCACTGTTCCAGAGCCTCAGATGCCACCGGGACTCTTTGCTCTGTCTTCTACGTCTTGCAGGCGTCTTTCGACGGACTGGCCATGAGGCCCATTTGCATGTTTTTGCATTGTATGCTCACTGTCAGTCGACGGACGCAACGACTGGTCACATGCATGCATCCATGGACTGACAGTGAGCATACAATGCAAAAACATGCAAATGGGCCTCATGGCCAGTCCGCCGAAAGACGCCTGCAAGACGTACAAGACACAGCAAAGAGACCCGGTGGCATCTGGGGCTCTGGAATAGTGGTCGGTCAGCTCCAAGCAGGTAGTCCGTCGCCTGTCGTCACACCGGTGTCACCAGGGCCGCCTGCCTCAGGGATCTGCACGCGTATGGACACGGCCGAGTGGTCACAGTAAACTGTACAGGAACGGCACAAAACACAACACTCCCCCATAACCCGATGGTACGCATGTCCATACGCGTGCAGCACTGGTACAACCACATAGTGAGTGACACAGACAGATGAGACGCAAACGCACATCCCACACTCAACCACTGTCACGCACGGGGCGAAGCCCAACAGAACAAATGGCCACCAGAAACTTTCTACGGGCAAGTGCCTTCGTCAAGAAATCAGCACGCTGCAAGTCAGTGCCAACTGACATGATGGAGATCACGCGTCGCTCCACCAGATCACGAACGAAGTGATGCTCAACCGCAATGTGCTTTGTGCGAGCATGAAAAACACCACAGTTCTCCGCAATGGCGAGAGCATTCTGGTTGTCGCAACGCAACACAATGGCGGGTACTGACTGCCCCAGCTTAAGGAACAAGTGCTACATCCAAACTGCCTCAGCAGCCCCTGCCCCCAAAGCCACATACTCTGCCTCCGACAAGCTACGTGCGATGCAGCCCTGCTTCCCGCTTCGCCAAGACAAAGCGATACCACCGAGCAGAAACACGTAGCCAGTGCGACTGTGCCCGTCAGGGCTCCAAGCTCAGTCGCTGTCAGTGTAGCCGTCAACGACCACCGAACACTGCCGACGAAAGCAGAGTCCGAGATACGGCGTGGAGACCACGTACCGTACCACTCGCACAGCCGCATGAAGAGCTCTCGCACGTGGAGCCTGCGAGAACTAAGCGAGGAGGTTGATGGCGAACGCGATGTCGGGACGCGTGGTGGTGGCCAGGTACATTAGAGATCCGATAAGACGGAGGTACAAGGTCACCTCCACTGTCTCCCCGAGTTGTGTAGGGTCATCCACCTTCAGGGCATCCTGCCCATCAGGTGTGAGGGGTGTGGAAGCAGTGGGCACTGCACCAAGGAGATCGCTAAAGCGCTCCCCCACGACTCGTGCGTATCGGGCCTGGTGCAGCAATAGTGTCCGATGTCTGCAATCTTGCACGATCTCCATACCAAGAAACACCGATGTAGGACCGAGGTCCTTCATCCTGTAGGCGGTCTGCAGGAAAGCCTTGGCCTCCTTCACGGCCTCCAGGGATGGAGACACGATCAGAAGGTCATCAACATAGACCAGGATGGCGGTGAACCGCTCGGGTGTCGGTAGGATGGAGAGTGAGGGGTCTGGCTCGCTCTGTACGTATCCTGCGCGAGTCAAGGTGCCAGTGATCTCTCGGTTCCAACACCGTGGAGACTTCTTGAGGCCGTACAAGGACTTGCGCAAGCGCCAGACCTTGTCACCGTCCTCAAAGCCTGGTGGCTGAGCCACGTAGATCTCCTCATCCAAAGAGCCATGGAGGAACGTGTTGTTCACATCCATCTGGTGTAGTTCCCAATCATGTTGAGCCACTACACCGAACAGTGCTAGAGCTGAGGTCATGCGGCCGACGAGGGCAAAGGTGTCAGTGTAATCAACTCCCTCAATCGGAGAGAACCCCTTGACGACCAAGCGGGCCTTGTAGCGTTCCAGTGAGCCATCCGGCTTCACTTTCTTGCGAAAGACCCACTTGACCTGAATCGCCTTCCTCCCAGGGGGAAGGTCAACCAGCTCGTAGACTCTGTGCTCTCGGATGGTACGAAGCTCATCCTTGCTAGCAGGTCGCAAGGCATCAGCATCGTGCGATGAGAAAGCCTCCCTCAATGTGCCCGGGTCAGGCGCCATAGAGGGGGAACTCTGCGTGGCAAGTGCACACGCCTAAGTGTCTGGCCTGACGGCCACGAGATCAGCTGCTGCATCACAAGCGATATGGAACTCGCAAGTGACCAGGTCGTGCCCTATGGGGCACGCTGGGTGTACCTTTGAAAGCTTAGTGCGGACACAAAGCCCTAAGGCCTTTGTGACTGGATCACCGCTCGCGATGCTGCGAGAGGAACGCCTGGGTCCGGGACCCGACAATCGCTGAGCTCCAGAATCCAGTGGTCGAAGGCGACCACCGGGCTCACGGGAGTAACGGGAGGTCGAGGGGCGCACCTCAGGCTCAGGAACAGGTATGACCACAGGGACAGGTACGACCATGGTTGGTGAGGGCTGAGACAAGGCAGCCGGAGATGCCGGGCGAGGAGATGCGTGTGTAGGGGACACTGAGCTGGGGGTGACATCGGGCAAGGCTGGCCCGGACACTGAGACAGGAGTGTCAGCCGACGTAGGGACAGGAGTGGGCTGGGCTGGGTCAGACGCCGGAGCAGGGGTGCCAATGGACACAGGTGGTGATGCAGGAGGAGGCGTGAGAGCAGCGGTACTTGTGGGGTGTGAAACAGGCTGAACAGGCGGGATCTCTAGACCAACGGCAATGATAGCCGGATCATGAAGTGTTGGAGATCGGGAGGGGACTCGAGCGGACACATCAGCCCGACAAGAAATGGTCGCTTGCGGAGAAGTCTCCCCCATCCGCCGAGGACCCTCATAGGAAGGGACATGAGCCGCAGAGAGGGGTGTGATCGAAGTCAGATCACGGTAGGTGAGTGACTCAAAAACATGCAAATGGGCCTCATGGCCAGTCCGCCGAAAGACGCCTGCAAGATGTACAAGACACAGCAAAGAGTCCCGGTGGCATCTAGGGCTCTGGAACAGTGGTCGGTCAGCTCCAAGCGGGTAGTCCGCCGCCTGTCGTCACGCCGGTGTCACCAGGGCCGCCTGCCTCAGGGATCTGTACGAGTATGGACACAGCCGAGTGTAGGAAAACTATAGAGCACCCAAGGAAGCCCTCTGGAAGCCATGGTAGCTCTCTTACAGTTGCTAGTGGGTAGACCATCGGTCCTCCGGTGCCAGTTGGGTCCGTATCAAGGTTTTTCACGAGCATGGACTCGACCGAGTGGTCACAGTAACCTGTATAGACAAACGGAGACGACTAAAGTCACAACACTCCCCCATGAGCCAATGCTACGCATGTCCATACTGAGAAAATGCATGGAAGCTTCCTAACAACACAGCCGCTGGCTAGGCGTCAATGCCTGGTCAGACGGTGACGACAGTCACAGGTCGTGCACACAACGGCAAGGGTTTGAATGGAGACACAAGACAAAGTGTCAGAATGCTTCAATAGCATATGCAGAGAGAGTTAACAAATGACAGGTCCAAGGCATAAATACCAGCCGCGCCACACGGCGGGTGTCGCACGCGGCAGTCCAAGAGCAGTCCTAGAACCGGCCCAAAACCACTCTTTTGGCCGTAACTCTGCGCACACATGTCAGAATGCTACGCCGTTTGAACCTAGACGTGCAGGATCAAAAGACGGATGCTACGACTGGTCACATCCATGCATCCATCATCAGACGGTGGACATACAATGCAAAAACATGAAAATAGGGCTCATGGCCAGTCCGCCGAAAGACGCCTGCAAGCTGTATAAAGGACAGCAGAGAGTCCCGGCAGCATCTGGGGCTCTGGAACGGTAGCCGGCCAGCTCCAAGCCGGTAGTCCGCCGCCAGTCGTCGCATCGGTGTCACCAGAGCCCGCCTCACGGATCTGCACGAGTATGGACACGGTCGAGTGGTCACAGTAAACTGTACACGAACGTCACAAATCACAACACTCCCCCATGACCCGATGGTACGCATGTCCATACACATGCAGCACTGGTACAAACACAATAGTGAGTGACACAAACAGATGAGGCACAAACGCATATCCCACACTCAACCACCATCAGGCATGGGGCGAATCCAACAAAACAAATGGCCACTAGGAACTTTCTGCGAGCTAGTGCCTTCGTCAAGAAATCAGCATGTTGCATGTCAGTGCCAACCCACATGACGGAGATCACGCGTCGTTGCACCAAATCACGAACGAAGTGATCCTCAACCGCAATGTGCTTTGTGCAAGCACAAAAGACACCGGAGTTCTCCGCATTGGCGAGAGCACTCTACTTGTCGCAACGCAACACAATGGCAGGTACTGACTGCCCAAGCTCAAGAAACAAGCGCTGCAGCCATACTGCCTCAATAGCCCCTGCGCCCAAAGCAACATACTCTGCCTCCGACAAACTACGTGCAATGCAGCCCTGCTTCCCGCTTCGCCAAGACAGAGCGGTACCACCGAGCAGAAACACGTAGCCAGTACGGCTGCGCCCATCTGGGCTCCAAGCCCAATAGCTGTCGGTGTAGCCGTCAAGGACCACCAAAAACTATCGACGAAAACAGAGTCTGAGGTACTACGTGAAGACCACGTACCGTACCACTTGCACAGCCGCATGGAGGGCTCTTGTACGTGGAGCCTGCAAGAACTAAGCGAGGAGGTTGACGGCGAACGCGATGTCAGGACGCGTGGTAGTGGCCAGGTACATCAGAGATCCGATGAGACGGAGGTACAAGGTCACGTCCACTGTCTCCCCCAACTGTGTAGGGTCATCCACCTTCACGGCATCCTGCCCATCGGGTGTAACAGGTGTGGAAGCGGAGGACACTGCACCAAGGAGATCGCTGAAGCGCTCCCCCTCAACTCGTGCGTATCGGGCCTGATGCAACAATAGTGTCTGATGTCAGTGATCTCGCACGATCTCCATATGGAGAAACACCGATGCAGGACCGAGGTCCTTCATCTTGCACGACAGCCTTGGCCTCCTTTACGGCCTCCAGGGACGGGGACGTGATCAGAAGGTCATCGACATAGACCAGGATGGCGGTGAACCGCTTGGGCGTCGGTAGGATGAAACGAGAGGGGTTTGCCTCACTTTGTACGTTTCCTGCACGAGTCAAAGTGCCGGTGATCTCCCGGTTCCAACACTGTGGAGACTGCTTGAGGCTGTACAAGGACTTGCGCAAGCGCCAGACCTTGTCACCGTCCTCAAAGCCCGGTGGCTGAGCCACGTAAATCTCCTCATCCAGAGAGCCATGGAGGAACGCATTGTTCACTTCCATCTGGTGCAGTTCCCAATCATGTTGAGCCACTACACTGAACAGAGCACGAGCTGAGGTCATGCGGCCGACAGGGGCAAAAGTGTTGGTGTAATCGACTCCCTCAATCTGAAAGTACCCCTTGACAACCAAGCAAGCCTTGTAGCGTTCCAGTGAGCCATCCGGCTTCACCTTCTTGCGAAAGACCCACTTGACCTGAATAACTTTCCTCCTAGGAGGAAGGTCGACAAGCTCGTAAACTCTGTGCTCTCGGATAGCGCGAAGCTCATCCTCGCAGGCAGCACGCCAAGCGTCAGCATCCTGTGATGAGAGAGCCTCCCTCAATGTGCCCGGGTCGGGCACCATAGAGGGAGAACTCTACGTGGCAAATGCACACGCCTCAATGTCGGGCCTGACGACCAAGAGATCATCTGCTGCGTCACAGGCGATATGGAACTCGCGAGTGATGAGGTCGTGCCCTACGGGGTACGCTGGATGTACCTCTGTGAGCTCAGTGCGGACACTCAGGCCTAGGGCCTTCGTGCCGGGGTCACCACTCGCGATGCTGTGAGAGGAGCGCTTGGGTCCGGGGCCTGACGCTCGCTGAGCTTCGGAATCAAGTGGACAAAGACGGCCACCGGGCTCACGGGAGTAACCTGAGGTCGAGGGACGCACCTCAGGCTCAGAAACATGTACGACTACAGCTGGTGAGGACTGAGATGAGGCAGCCGGAGACGCCGTGTGAGGAGATGCGTGTGTGGGGAGCACGGGGCTGGGTGTGACAGCTGGAGCAGGCAAGACTGGACCTGGAACTGAGGCAGGAGTACCAGCCGACGTAGGAACGGGAGTGAGCGAGGCTAGATCAGATACAGAAATAGGGGTGCCAGCAGATGCAGGTCCTGGTGCAGAAGGAGGCGTGGGAACAGAGGTACCTGTGGGGTGTGAAACAGGCTGTACACGCGAGATCTCTGGACCAACGGCAATGGTCGCCGGATCATCAAGGATTGGAGAAAGCGAGGGGGCTCGAGTGGACACATCAGCCTCATGAAAGGTGCTCGCTAGTGTGGAAGTTTCCCCCAACCACCGAGAACCCTCACAGGAAGAAACATGGGTGGCGGAGAGTGCTATGATCGAAGTCGGGTCACGGTAGATGAGAGACTCGAAAAACAGCGTGTCGGGGGACTCAATGACGCGACGACGAGTAGGGTCCCAGAAGCGCCAGGCCTTCGACCACGGGGAAATGCCTATGAAGACACACAAGTGGCCCCAAGGTGAGACCTTGGACCCCTGCTGGTCCTCGGTGTACCACACGGAGGCCAGGGAGCCCCAGATATGAGTGAGACGAAGGTCAGCACGATGTCCAAACCAGAGCTCGTACGGTGTAATATGGTCCGGAAGCGGACCGTGCAGGAGGCGGTTCCAGACCCAAGTCATGTAGGTGAAACCCTCAAAGACAAAAGACTCCGGGAGACCGCACTCATACAGCATGGCGCGAACCGCATCCTCCATGGTGTAGTTCCAGCGCTCAGATACACCGTTCTGCTGGGGGGTAGCAGGAGCGGAGACCTGGTGAAAATTCCTGTGCTCAGCAAAGAAGGAGTCCATCTCGCTAAGGAACTCGCCTCCGCGATCTGAGCGGAAGGTATGTAGTGTGTGGCGGGACTGACGCTCAGCCATCACTAGCCAGAGTCGAACCGCAAGGGCGGCGTCGCTCTTCTGACGCACGCTGTAGACCCACCACATCCGGACAAAGTCATCAGTCAGAATCAGGACATACCGGCCCCTCTCGGACAGGGACTCGATCGGGATAGGACCGAGAAGGTTTAACTGAACCAACTCGAGACGCCGAAGCGCTCGGGAACGAGAGTCAGGGTAGGTGCACCGGTGCATCTTCCCCTGAGCGCAAAAAAGACAGTCAGTCTTGGGTGACTTCTCCAAAGAAGCCACGTCAAGACCTAGAGCGAGTTATGTCCGAATGAGCTTCGACACAGTGTCGGAGCCCACGTGACACAGACGGCCATGAAACAACCTCTGGTGCTCCAGAGATAGAACACTAGTGACTAAGACACGACCACGGGAAGAGGAAGAGCAAGGGGAGGAGGGCCGAGCGATGCGATACAGATTATCTATGACTGAAGCACGTAGGACGACACTGCGAGTGTCAGTAGCAGTCATAGTCACTGAGTCAGCGGTATGCTCCAGAGAGAGATCCATCAAGGTGCAGGCACGCACAGAAATCAAGTTGAGCTCAAGATCAGGCACAAACAACACATCAGAAATGTACAAGGGGCCAGACGGACCATCGAAGCATACAACCCCAACACCACGGACTGGCAAGGACTGACCAGACCCTGTACGAACGGAACGGACAGACGTGACAGGACCGAGAACAACAAAGTCACTACGACGGCATGTCATGTGATGGGTGGCACCGGAATCGATGATCCAAGTGCCACCGGAGTCACGGCTGGTGGACGTCGTTGTACAACGAGCAATGGAACACTCGGCATCAGAGGGACGCTGAATCGTCAGTGGGGAGGAACGATGCACAACACAAAGATGAGACTCATGAATCCACTCGGCGTAGTCAGGCCCATCATCATCACATGCGGAATGTGCTCGTCCACACGCGTCGTCACGAGCCACAGGAACAGACGAACAGACAGTTTGTGAACCACCCGATGATGACAACACACTCGCACCTCCCTTAAAGCGGAGCGCTAGGAGGTGGCAAAGCTCGGCGATGGTGCGGTCGCGTGGGTCCGGATCGCTGCTACTCACCGGTGAGGAGGCAAGAACAATTGCAATCATGGCCGCCACGCGTCCGGAGGAGGATGCGGGTAACATGTCAGACGTGGAATGGAGATCATGAGTAGCCTGTAGCCCACGAGTAATCCGCGCCCAGTCAAGCGGCTGCTGGCACTCGGTGTAGCGATGGGCGCCTCCACAGTTGTAGCAGTGGACAGAACGGCCACTGCTACCACTGGATGACGACTGCTGCTGACCTAATCCACGCTTCCTATTCTTCTTCTTCCCCTGGGCGGCTGTTGCAACGCCCTGTGTCTGCGTGGGTATAGACGGGGTCGAAGAGGAAGAGGAAGATAAGGAAGTGATGGAGGAGGAAGAGGGAGACTACAGGAGGGAAGATGGTGGTGATGCGATGGCTGTTGCAACGAGGGAAGTCTCCTGATGGACTACGGCTACCTCGCGGGCTGAGGTCACCTAAAGGAAGAGCTGATGCGCTCAAGGAAGTAGCTGCAGAGTGGCTGAGAAGGGCTCGAGGACAGCATCGATGTACCGTGTGAAGATGTCGATGTACTCGAGGCGAACTCCGAGCATAATCGTACGAAGCGCCCACAATTGTGCCCCTCTTGAGGTCCCCAAGCGCGTGTAGATGCGCATGGCGCGTCGCCAGTAATCCGCTACAGGCTCCGCAGGCCCCTGACGAAGCGAATGGAAAGCACGAATGTGTGATGCACAAGTGGCATGCGTGTCGGCAGCCAGCAGGGATAAGGCAAGATCCCAACCTCCACGGGGATCGGCGCCGGTGCTTGTGCCGGCCTCGTGAAGGAAGGGGCGGAAGTCGACGACGGTCTCGCGTGGCATGGCGTAGAGGAGTCCGCGCATGGCCCGAGCTGCTGTCAGTACCTGTGCTGGGTCCGTAGGCTGGTACGGGCTGTGGTAGTAGGGCCACACTCCCTCAGAAGTAGCCCACACCTGACACAGGATCTCCCAGCAGTCGAAGCCATCCTCATTGATGTACCGTAGAGGTGGTGCCTCAAAATCCTTGGGTTGCCGCTCCGTGGAGAGATCAACCATAGGCTGAGTAGGACGAGAGACGGGAAAGACTCCTGGAAGAGGATGGTCACTGGGGTATTCAGGTGACGATCATATCGGGGAAAACGGAGGAGATCGGGTGCCCGTCTGCAGCTGACGGAGGCACTCCTGAAGAACTTGAATCTCCTGAGCCTGAGAATCATCCGTAATGCCTGGCATGAGTGGCTCATCATCCAAGAGGTCAGCAGGTGGTGGGACAGGTCGAGCGCCTGTCACGGGTGCCTGAGCCGACTGCTCGGTAGAGACCGCAACGCCGGTAGCTGCCTCAGAAGCCCGCTGAGGAGTCGTGGACTGAGCACGCAGAAGCTCGGTTAGCGTGCGGATAACGTCAGTCTCCTCTCTCTGGAGGCGACACATCTCATCCTGCTGGCTTCGCAGGTCCTCAAAGGCTTGCGAGCGTGGACTCAGTACACCAGATGAAGAGGAGGAGGGGTCGCTTGGTCCCTTCTCCTTGTTGTCGGACAGGCTCATGTCGCCGCTCAGTATGGTGCGACAGGTCAAGTTTGTCGGATTTCAAAACCGTCATCTTTTCTCGAGGAGTTGAGACGCTGGCAACGTTTGACTGTCCGGCCAAAAATTTGGCTAAGTATGGTGCTGTCGTCAACAGGTGGTTGCTGACATCAGCACGACCTGCTGACATCAGCAAGAAAATTTGCTAACGTCAGCTCGCCTCCCCTCCTTTTTTCTTCTTTTCTTTCTCGCGACTCATCGCGAGCGTGCAGCCGCTCCGCGGCGGCTGCGCGGAAGCTACGCGGAAGCTACGCAGCAACTTCCGCTCAGTTGCTACTGCAGCTGTGCTGTCACCTGCAACAGCAGCTATGTAGCTGCGTATGCAGCGGTGGCAGCAGCAGCTGCGCTTCTGCTGCTGCTGCGCACTGCGGCTGCTGCTCGCTGCCGCCGCCGTGCGTTACTGCTGCTGCCACTACTACGTTGCTGTTGATGCTAATGCCGCTACTGCCCTGCTATTGCCGGCGTGGTTGCCTCTGCTGTTGCTGCACTGCTATTGCCGCCGCTGCTGATGCGCTGCTGCTGCCGCCACTGCTGCTGTGCTGCTGCTGCCGCCGTTGTTGTTGCGCTGTTGTTGCCGCCGCTGCTGCTGCCGACGCTACTGCTGCTGCCGTCGCTGGTGCTGCTGCCACTGCGGTTGTGGATGGCGGCTGCGCTCACTGGAGCCGCCACGCACCGCTGTTGCTGCTGCTACACTGCTCCTGCTGCCTCTGCTGTTGCTGCTGGCATGGTGGCAACAGCGCTGCTGCAATCTCACGTGGTGGGTGAGGGCTGCGCTGACGGCGACCGGTTGTCTCCGACAGGCCCGAAGGAATCTGCTGCAGCGGTGACTCTCACTGCTGCTCCTCTGCTGCGTCTCTGCTACGCAGCTCAGTGAGAACTGTCTCACTACTCTGATACCATGAGAAAATGCATGGAAGTTTCCTAGCAACACAGCCACTGACTAGGCGTCAGTGCCTGGTCAGACGGTGACGACAGTCACAGGTCGTGCACATAACGGCAAGGGTTTGGCTAGGAGACACAAGACAAAGTGTCAGAATGCTTCGATAGCATATGCAAAGAGAGATAACAAATGACAGGTCCAAGGCATAAATTCCTGCCGCGGCGCACGCGGCAGTCCAAGAGCTGTCCTAAAACCCGCCCAAAACCACTGTTTTGATCGTAACTCTGCGCACACATATCATAATGCTACGCCGTCTGAACCTAGACGTGCAGGATCAAAAGACGGACGCTACGACTGGTCACGTGCATGCATTCATCATCAAACGGTGGACATACAATGCAAAAACATGCAAATAGGGCTCATGGCCAGTCCGCCGAAAGACGCTTGCAATTTGTAGAAAGGACAGCAGAGAGTCCCGGCAGCATCTGGGGCTCCTGAATGGTAGTCGGCCAGCTCCAAGCCGGTAGTCCGCCGCCGGTTGTCACACCGGTGTCACCAGGGCCCGCCTCAGGGATCTGCACAAGTATGGACACGGCCGAGTGGTCACACTAAACTGTACACGAACGTCACAAATCACAACACATACATGTGCAGAACTGACACAAGTGCGTAACAAGATGCTTAGCAAGCCATACTCACACAACCCACTATGAGCTACTCCCAAGTAAGGGGCGAAGCCCGGTACATTGGCCACCGTGAACTTTTCGCACGCCAGTCCTTTAGTGAGGAAGTCAGCCCGTTGCATATTGATGCCGACCCAGATGACGGAGATCACCTGTCGCTCCACAAGTTCATGCACAAATTGATGCTCAGTAGCAATGTGCTTCATGCGTGCATCAAATACACCAGACTTCTCTGTAATGGCAAGAGCACTCTGGTTGTAACAGCGCAAAACGGTGCAAGGCACAAACCGACGCAAATCACAAAACACATTGTAGCCACACTGCCTCGGCAGCCTTAGCCCTCAGGGCAACATACTCGCCCTTTGATGAGCTACCTGTAATGAGCTCGTGCTTGTCGCTGCGACACGACACAGTTGTGCCACCTAGCACAAACACATAGTCTCTCTGACTGCGCTCATCAAGGCTCCACGCCTAGTCACTATTTGTGTAGCCATCGACTACCACAAAAGACTACCATCGAAAGCAGTCTGAGATACCGTTTGGAGACCACGAACCGCACCACTCATACAGCCACATGAAGCGCTCTCATGCAAGGATACTAAGAAAGTTGTGCAAAGAGGTTGATGGCAAAGGCAATGTTGGGTCGTGTGGTAGTGGCCAAGTACATGAAAGAGCCAATGAAGTGCAAGTACAAGGTGACGTCCACTATCTGCCCCAGTAGTGCTAGATCATCCACCTTCAAAGCATCCTTTCCGTGAGGTGTGATGGTGATGGAGGATGTGAGAACTACACCAAGGAGGTCAGTAAAAATCTCCCCCACAAAGCGGTCGTAACTTGCGTGATGCAGCAAGAGTGTGTATCGTTGATGAGAACATACAATCTCCATGCCAAGAAACCCAACTCCAAGACCAAGGTCATTCATCCTGAAGGCAGCCTGAAGGACAACCTTAGCTTCTCTCACGATGTCCATAGAAGGAGACACAATCATGAGGTTGTGCACATGAACCAGGATGGTCGTGAAGCTCTCAAGTGTCCGTTTACAAAAGAGGGATGGTTCAGTGCCACTTTTCATGTAATCGATACATGTTAGTGTGCCCATGATCTTCGTGTTCCAACACCTTGGTGATTGTTTCAAGCCATACAAGGCATTGTGCAAGCGCTAGACCCCGTCACGGACCTCAAAACCAGGTGGTTTGACCATTTAAATCTCCTTCTCTAAGGTGTCGTGGAGGAGCGCGTTGTTCACAATAATCTGGTGCACCTCCCAGTCGTGGTGAGCAACAACCCCAAACAGAGTGCAAGCGGCGGTCATGTGGCCAACGGGTGCAAAGGTGTGCGTGAGGTTTACACCCTGAACCTCTGAGAACCCCTTGGCCACCAGGTGAGCCTTGTATCAAGCGGGTGTGCCATCAAGCTGCACATTCTTGTAGAAGACCCACTTGGCTTATACAACCTTCCTACCACACAAAAATTTGACAAGGTCATATACACCGTACTCATAGATGGCTCTTAGCTCATCCTCACAAGCGCCACGCCAAAAACTTCATCCTGAGCCAATAATCCCTCCTTAAATGTACCTAGATCAGGTGTCGTCAAGGGAGAGCTCTGGGTGGCTAAGACACACGTCTTCAAACTTAGCCTAACCAGGACAAGGTCGACTACAACATCACAAGGGAATGAGAACTCATGGGAGACCAACTCGTGATCGACATGACATGCTGGGTGCACCTCAATGTAGTGAGCCTCAACACTCAGGCCAAGGGCCTTCGTGTCAGGCTCGCCACTTTGAATCCCATGCGTCGGGCATCTAAGCACTTAGTCAACAGTCTGTTGAGCCCTAGAGAATAGTGGTCAAAGACGTCGATTAGGCTCGTGGAAGTACCCCAATTCAGAGGTACTCACCTCATGTTGAGGTGCTCACCTCATGCTGTGGAGCAGGCTGTTGGGCCTCAACCACAAGGGCTGCGGACTCACAGGGAAGGGAAGAGGGTGCAGGAAAAACATTGACAGGTGCCAACTCGCACGTAGGATGACCAGGTGTAGGAACATGAGTAGGTGTGACAGGGGATGTTGTCACCACCGTGGGATCACGTGTGCCGGAGGGAACTGGCAATCACATAGGATGAGGTCAACCGGAGGGGACTAAAGCTAGCATGTGATCAGCTGTGCCAAAGGGAACTGGCATTGAGAAGGGATGAGGTGTACTTGAGTGGACTGACATTGGTACGAGATCAGTTGTGTTAGAGGGGAATGATACTGGCACATGATCAGGTGTGCTGGTGGGGACTAACGAGGCTACTTGGCCCACAATCACAATGGCCAGATCGTCAGTTGCTTGAGATTGGACCAAGGGTGAGGAGGCCAAGACAAATCCATTCGAAGGATGAGACTTCCCCATCCGCTGAGAAGCCATACAAGTAGGAATATGGTCCACAGTCGGCAAAAGAATGCTAGACGGGTCGCAGTTGGTGAGAGCCTAGAGGAAGAGAGCGTTCCATTCTCAACAATTCGATGGCTTGCAGGGCCTCAAAAGTGCCAAGCCTTTGACCGCGGACGGATACCAAGGGAGGCACACATGCAACCCCAAGGTGAGACCTTGGACCCCCGCTAGTCCTCGATGTGCCAAAAACATGCGAGGGACCTCCAAACGCAAGAAAGACGAAGATAAGCTCGATGTCCAAACCACAGCTCGTACAGTGTGAGATGGTCCAGAAGAGGACCATGCGATAGCTGGCTCCAGACCCACATCACGGAGGAGATGCCCTTGAATGTAAAGAATTCTGAAAGACCTCACTCTAATTGCATGGCGCGGACCACATCTTCCATTGTGCGATTCTAATGCTCACACGCACTGTCCTGCTACAGTTTAGCGGGAGCAGAGAGCTGGTGAAATACATCGTACACAGGAAAATACACATCTATCTCCCCTAAGAACTCGCAACCATGATCCGAGCGGAACGTGTGAAGGGTGTGACGAGACTGGCACTCAGCCATCATAAGCCACAAACAAACGTTATGGCAGCATCGCTCTTGTGGTAGAGGCTGTAGACCCATCGCATCCGGGTAAAGACATGAGTGAGGGTGAGAACATAATGACCCCAAACTGAGAGGGAGTTGACTTGCAGAGGACCGAGAAGGTGCGAGTGGACCAACTCCATCGGGTACAGTGCCAGTGAGGTGGAGTCAAGGTAAGTGGAGCGATGCATCTTACCTGAACCCAACAGAGGCAATCAGTCTTCGGCAGCCTCTAAAAGGAAGCCGCTTCAAGACCAAGGAATTGTTGTCTGAATAAGCTTTAAAACTATGTCCAACCTCATGTTATAGAGGCAATGATAAAGCAAGAATTGGTGCTCAGAGGGGAGCACACCAATCACAAAATGCGTAGAGAAGAGGACGAGGAAGGGGGCACAAAAGGAATGTGGCGAGCGACTCGGTACAGGTCATCAACAATAGATGGATTGAGGACAACAGCATGAGTATCACAAGTAGAAACAATGACAGTGCTAAAAGAGTGTTAAAGAGAGAGGCCCATCCAAGTGTAGGAATGAATAAGCAAGAGGCTGACCTCCAGAGCGAGAACGTAGAGCACATCAGCGATGTCTAAAGGGCAAGACGGACCACACGAGTCTAACGCTCTAGACTGGCAAAGAATGACCAGATCCAGTGTAAGCAGATGAAAAAGAACTAAGAGGATCAAGGACAACGAAGTTAGCGCGACGACAGGTCATGTGATGATTGGCACCGGAGTCTATGATGCGGGTACCACTCACCTCATGACCCATCCTCGACATCGAGCGACAGGCCACAAAACATTCCACAGCTACCGGAGGCTCAGTAGGAATGACGGAGTCATGACGGATGACACGAATCTGAGACGCATCTAACTCTCTGCATAGTCAAGCCCAAAGTCGACGCTCTCCCATACGCATCATCACGGACCACAAACGCAATAATATAAGCATTCTGTAAACCACACCCCTTTTTTGGCACACTCGTACCTCCCTCGGTGCAGAGCGCAAGAAGATGACAAAGCTTCGTGATTCTGTAGTCACGAGGATCCGCGGCATCTACCTCACTAGAGGCAGGTATAAGGTCAGCTACCATTGTGGTCACGCGGCTAGTCTAGGTGGCACTGAAGGCAACCGTCCACCAGGCATTTGTGGCCTGAAGGTCTTGCATGATCCGCATCCAATCAATGGGTTGTGCATACTCCATGTAGCAATGCTGCTCCCACAGTTGTAGTAGAGGACTGATCGTCCACTCCCCCCGCCGTGATGTTGTGGATGCTGGTGTTGTTCTTGCTCCCCCTTTCCACGCCTCCATTTGTGCTTCATCCATTATTGCGGCCACACCCTGGGAGGAGGTCCACGAAGAATAGGGTGAGGATGAGGTGATGAAGAGAGGAGGTGTCGTTGGTTAGGAGGTTGTCACGGAAACTATTGGACTCGCTTGATTGGCCTCGGTAGTTGGTGTAGGGACCACAGCTCGGAGCCTGTGATGGAGCCAAGGAAAATGTAGATACACATGGCTTGCTACAAATATGTTGCCTCCGGCTCAGAGGGACCCTGCCAAAGGGAGCCAAACTCTTGGAGATGCACCATCATCGTAGCATGGGTCTCGACTCCCAGCAGCATCAGGACCAACTCCTAGCAGCGGCAGGGTTCCACTTCCGTGCCTATACCAGTGGCCCACAAGAACGGGCAGAATTTGAATACAACGTCATGGGAAAGGACATAGAGCAGGCCGCGTGTGCCTCATGTCGCAACCTATGCCTGGCGAGGTCGGCTGTCTCATACTGACTCAAGTAATATGGCCAAATGCCCTCCATACCAGTCCCCACCTGGAAGACGATCCCCCATGTGTCCAATCCAGGGTTGCTATCATAGCGTGGTGGTGGCTTCTCAAAGTCCTTCGGCCAACAATCCATGGGAAGGGCAATCTTAGGGGCACTCTCGAGCGCAGGGGGAATTGGAAGCCCACTGAAGGACACGATGGGAGAGCATCACTACAGGAATGAAGGCCTGGAGAACTTGAAATCATGTGCGAGAGTGGTCCGTTGACCCAACTGGAGATGGCTCATCCCCTCAATCTCCTCTCGCTGTAGGAGGCCAAAGGCATGGTGATAAGGCACTCTAGGGCTTTGTAACTGTTGCTCTCGGCCATCGTTGTTGTCACTACTTTTGTCGTCTCTTGTCGGCAACTATTGTTGGATACTCTCCTGTTGCACGCCCTGCTGCTCAACATCATGCACGGGTTTTCTGGCTATGACTTTTAAATGCTGCTACATCCTTTGTAGCATGGTTAGAATCTCCTCAAGGGTGGCCGCCTGCGCCGCCTGCTAGTGTCGGATGCCATCCTGTGCCTCGAAAAGGGAGCCGATGGCTCGGGAGCGAGGACTGGAGATGTCAGCCATGGAGCCAGCAACAGGAAGGAACAGTAGGCCCCTTTTCCTTGTCGTTGCCAGGCCATATGTGGGGTGCTGTGTAGGATGAAACACAGACATGGTCTGTTTGGCAAACCGAATGTATTTTGTTGAGGATTTTAAATGTTACCAAAACTTGATGTTTTGCCAAAAATTGGGATAAGTGTTGATGATGACGATAGCACCCACAATGACGACGTCAACATGGAGGCTGTCAAAATGCGAAGAAAAAAAATGGAGAGATGATATGGGAGACAATGCTAAATGCAATGGTGGTGGTTTTGTGGAGAAAAAAAGGCAAAACCGTCACGTTTCTCTTGTCTGCCCAAAATTCCAGAAAACTATACATCTAAGATCAAATTTTCCTTTCTTGTCAACTAAAGGTCACCAAAAAAAGCGAGAGTGGATGCGTTGGAGAGCTCATGAATAGAGATTTCCAACAATCCCTCACACACCTAAAGGGCGGTCAATTGTGGCAGTCCCACTCTGGAGCGTCCGAGGGGCTGGAAAGTGCGAGCTAAGAAGAAACTTCAAAGAAGCTTTGGGGATGGTCCAGTACTACCAAATCCTTGAACTGCTAATGGACAGGGTTCGGTAAACCACCACTGTCTCTATGGAAATGGCGTGATGATGCAACTTCAGCTTTTGTCACAACAACATCTCTGTTGCTGCTGTGTGTTGAGGTGGGTGACCGTTATGTGGTGGGTCCTCCCAAGATCCCTGGCTGTAGTTGTGACTCTCACTTCTGCTGCCACTGCTGCATCTCAGTTGCACAGCTCAATGAGGGATGCCTCACTACTTTGATACCAAGAGAAGCTACCTGGATTCTTCCTAGCACTACTACTGCTTGTGGAGCAACGTTGTCCACTGAGCGATTGCACTAACATAGAGGGAAAATGCAGAAACAACAAGGATTGGGTGAGGCGAGATGCTCAGAGTCTCATAAGCGCATTAGCTCACATCTGCAAAGGGAAATGACAAGTTGCAAGCCCAAACATAAATTCTTGTTGCGGTACATGGCAGGTGACGCACACATTAGTATCAATTTTTCCTAAAATCGGCCCAAAATCACCATTTTGACAGTGACACTGTCTAAACCTAGAGACGTAAGATCTTGAACTGTACCCTATGACTTATCACATGCACAAGTCTAGCATTGATCATTTGACACACAATACAAAACATGCAAATTGAGCTCAAGTGCATATCCATAGGGAAAACACTAGTGACTTTAGAGAGACTATAAGGCACCGAAGGAAGTGCTCGGGATGCCGTAACAGCTGTATGGAAGTTGTTGGTGGGCGGAGGGACCACCCGTTGGTACTTTGGTGCCAACTAGGTCCGTATTAGGGATCTGCATAAGCTTGGACGTGGCCAAGTGGTCATAGTACACTGTACACACAAACGAAGATGACTCGCATCACAACATAGGGGTCTGTTTGGGCCTCCCCACCTAAGGTCTGGTCATAGCTGTTGACGTGTGGTACGATGGGTCCAAGGATACGGCTGATGCGGTTACTCTCACTTATGCTGGTGGTGTTGAGTCTCTATGGCGTAGCTCAGCGAGAAAAGTCTCACCGCTCTTGTATCATGAGAATCTACAAGGAAGTTTCCTATCTTTGCTGGCACTAACGTAGCAACACTATCCTCTCAGCTGAAGCATTAGGAAGTAAGAAGGTACAAGAAACAACAAGGACTAGGCTAGGGAGACATGTAAAGTTTCATAATCTCAAATTACTATGTGACATAAAGAGAGAAAATAGCTATCAAGCACAAATGCTTAGTACTTGTAGCGGCGCACGGTGGGTGACGCACGCGATGATGTGAGATTGTCCTAAAACTGGCCCAAAACCAGTGTTTTGGCTGTTCTTGCGCATATGCATCCAAGTGTAACATTGCATGAACCCCAAGATCCAAAATCTCAAGCCAGATGCTACGACTAGTCACACGCACACGCCCGGCATCAGTCGGTGGTCACACGATGCAGAAAATGCAATTCGAGCACAGGTGCCAATCCACGAAGAAAGCTATAGCGACCTTAGGAAAAGTGTACAACATCCCATAAAACAACCCAGATGCCTTGGCAACTGTTTGATAGCTGGTGGTGGGTGGAGCCGCCACCTGTCAATGCTCTAGTGTCAGTTACATCCGCATCAGGAATCTACACAGGCATGGACATGATGGAGTTGTTACAGTAAGCTAAAGAAGCAAAATGGAATGGCTCCGATCACAACACTCCTCCATGACCTGATGGCACGCATGTCTATACACATGCAGACCTGGAATTTTTTTCTCAGGGAGATGCTCAAAAGTCTATAATCACACACCCTACTCTTAGCTACCCTTAGTCTTGGGGTGAAGCCAGCAAAACGAATGGCCACCATGAACTTTCCCTTTGTCATTGCCTTGGTCAAGAAGTGAGTTGGCAGCATGTCCGTACCCATATGATGAATATTACATGTCACTCCACAAGTTCATGCTCAATGTGATGTTGAAAAACAATGTGCTTTGTGCGGGCATGAAGCACACTACAATTTCTTTAAATGGCAAGAGCACTCTTACTGCCACAACGTAGAACAATGTAAGCCACGAACTGGCCCAACTCATGAAACAGATAAAACAACTACATAGCCTCGCTACCTTAGCCCCTATCACAACACACTCAACCTCTGATGAGCTACCTGTAATGCAATCTTGTGTGCAATTACGAGAAGGCAAAATGATTTTGCCTAGCCGAAGTACATAGCCTATCTAGCTGTGCCCGTCAAGGCTCCACGCCCAGTCATTGTCTTTGTAATCATCCACTATCACAAAACATTGTCACCGAAAGCAGACTCCAAGGTACGATATTGAAACCACATATTATACCACTCATAGAGCCATGTGAAGGTCTCTCACCCAAGGAAACTATGAGACCTGGGTAAGGAGGTTGACGGTGAAGGTGATGTCGAATCGTGTGGTTGTAGCCAAGGACATGGGAGAGCCAATGAGGTGCAAGTACAGGGTCAGGTCCACTGTCTCCACATGTTGTACTGGACCATTAACCTTTTAGACATCCTATCCGTCGGCTGTGATTGGGATGGAGGTTGTTGGAAGTACTCTAAGGAGGTGAGAAAACTGCTCATATACAACACAGGAATAATGTACATGATGCGTCAAGAGTGTCTACCATAGAAAACCGCGTACAATCTCCATCCCAAGAAACACAACTGTAGGTTGAAGGTCCTTCATCTTGTACGCAGATTGAAAATGTACCTTGGCCTCCTTTATGGCCTCCATCGATGGATACACGATCAGGGGGTTGTCCACTTAGACCAAGATGGAAGTGGAGCTCTAAGCTGTATGTCTGAGAAAGAGGAACGAGTCGAAGTCACTCTCTATGTTGCCAACATGTGTCAATGTGCCAGTGATCTCCTAGTTCCAGCACTGGGGTGATTGCTTCAGGTCGTAACAGGCCTTTTGGAAGCGCTTGAGCTTGTCTCCGACCTTGAAGCCTACTCGTTGAACCATTTAGATCTGCTCCTCTAGAGTAACATTGAGGAGCACATTGTTCACATCCATCTGATGAAGCTCCCACTCATGGTGAGAAACAGCCCCAAACTGGACGTGAGCGGTTGTCATACCACCAGCAGGTGTAATTGTGTCAGAAAAATCTAGTCCCTTGACTAGTGAGAGTCCCTTGGCCATCAAGTGGGTCTTGTAGCAATCCAAAAAGCCATCCGGCTTCACCTTCTAGCAAAATAGTCACTTCGCTTGTCTTTCCTTCCATCCAAGGGGGAGGTCAACAAGCTCGTGGACTGTGTGCTCACGAATGGCTCTCAACTCATCGTCAAAACTAGTATCTCACACCACAACTCTACATCCCCAGCCAAGAGTTCCTCCTTCAACGTACCTTGATCAAGCATCATGGAGGGAGAGCTAAGGGTGGCCAGAACGCATGCCTCTAGAGTTGGTCTGATCATGACAAGATTAGTTGCGACATCAGAAGTGATTGGGAACTCAAGGGAGACCAACTTGTGGCAAACAAGACACATAGCGTAGACCACCTAATCACTGAGATGAAGGTCCTTTGTGCCAAGCTCACCACTCTAAACACTACGAGTTGGACGTCTGGGCATCGAGTAAGTGGTCACCACTGAGCCCTAGTGGAGAGTGGTTGAAGACATGCACTGGGCTTGCGGGTGTAGCCTAATGCTAAGGTGCTCACCTCGAGCTGTGGAGGAGGTGGCTGGGCCACGGTTGTAGGTGCTTTGACTCACAAGGAGGTGAACAGATTACAAGAGGACCATTGATAGGTGCTATCTTGTATGTAAGGGAAGCAGG
This sequence comes from Penium margaritaceum, assembly GCA_023375785.1. Lineage (NCBI taxonomy): Eukaryota > Viridiplantae > Streptophyta > Zygnematophyceae > Desmidiales > Peniaceae > Penium > Penium margaritaceum. The sequence goes on along the minus strand of SZWC01006002.1, from coordinate 51,868 downwards.
TGCAAGCGCAGGAGTAGGTGTGACTAGAGATATTGTCACCAACGTGGGATCGGGTGTAACAAGGGGAACAGACATTGGTACAACATCATGTGTGTAAGAGGGGAGTGAAGCCAGTACATGACTAGGTGTGCCAGAGGATATTGACATTGGCTCAGGTGTCGCGGATGGAATCGACAAGACATCTGGAGCCACAACCAAGATGGCATGATTGTTAGCATCTGGAGACAAGAGCACAGGTGAGGAGGCCCAGATGGACCCATCCGTAGGACTAGACTCCCCCATCTGTGGGGAAGCTTGAGAGAACAGAATGTGGTTAGCGACCGTTAAAAAAATACGAGACATGTCATTGTAGTGACATCATAACAAAAGAGAGTTTCTTAAGAACAAGTTATGCGATGGCAAGAAAGTTCCCAAAAGCGCAAGGCCTTTGACCAAACTACAGCTCACATAACGTGACATGGTCTAGAAGAGGACCATGAGACAGGCAGTTCAAGACCCACGTCACGCAGGAGAGGCCCTCAAATGCAAAGGTCTGGGTAGACTGAACTTAGACCGTATTACACAAAAGTCATCCTCGCTTGTGTTGTTCTTACGCTCAAACACATCTATCTATCGTGGTGTAGCATGAAACAAGAGCTGGTGATGTACAAGGTACTCATCAAGGAATGTTTCCATCTCGCCTAAGGACTCGCCACCACGATCCAAATAGAATGTATGAAGGGTGTAACAAGACTGGAGCTCAGCCATCAACAGCCATAAGTGGACTGCAAGGTCGAAATTGCTCTTGTGGCATTGGTTGTAGATCCACTACATCTAGGTGAGGTCATCAGTTAGGATGAGAACATCTTGACTCTGATTTGAGGGGGACTGGAATGGGAGGGGACCAAAGTGGTCTTAGTGGACCAACTCTAGTGGACGCAATGTCCTGGAAGTAGATGTAGGATAAGAGCAACGATGCATCTTATCCTTGGTGAAAAAAAGACAATCGGTCTTGGCCGGCTTGTAAAAGGAAGTCGCATCAAGGCTGAGTGCTGGCTGATTTCGAAAGATCTTGGACTTAGTATCTAGGCTTCCATGGCAGAGGCGGCGATGTAGTATGTGCTGGTAATCAAGGGAGAGAACATCAGTGAAAAATGCACACTTCGAAGAGGGAGAGGGAGAAGAAGCATAGGGAGTGCAACAAGACACACGATACAGGTCATCAACAACAAAGGCGTGAAGAAAAATGACACAAGTTTCAAAAGTGGTTACTATGGCACTGTTGACTGAGTGCTCAATAGTCAGGCCCATCCTGGTGCATGCATGAATAGAGATCAGGTTGAGCTCAAGTGTAGGTACAAAGAGCACATCATGAATGGAGGACATCCGTTACGTGTGCGACGTGTGGAGGCTGTTCATGATCCTAGGCCAATTAGGGAACTCCTCAAACTCTGTGTAGTAGTGAGTGCCTCTACAGATGTAGCATTGGACAAAACTTTCACTGCCATTGTCGTCCCGCAACTGCTCCTACTACCGTTGTTCCTTGCCATGTCTCTTCTCTCCTTCTTACCCTGTCTCGGCCGCCTGCTCGCCTCAGATTGAGGTGACCTCTCAACCGGTGGTTAGGAGGTTGTAAGTCCTCGAGGACCGAGGCAAGTGGCATCAAGCCCTGGACCTCACCCTCCCCTCCTTGCTTCATAGGATGAGCTTCATGAGGGGAGGGAGCGAGCAAGATTGTGCAAGAGAGAGGGG
>SZWC01006002.1:28810-42143 GCA_023375785.1 Penium margaritaceum | reverse complement strand
ATATTATATGTGTGTGTAATGCATGCCATCGTGCTCAACAATGTGATGCATACTCTCATTTTTGCAATGAAACATGATGCAATGCATGGGTTGGCGAAGCTACTACATGAGGTGACACGACCAGATGCTCTCACAGACACCAGTGCCCAAGACGATGTACTCGGCCTCAATTGAGCTGCGTGTAATGCAACCTTGCTTGGAACTCTTCGAAGAGACAACAGTACCACTTATGAGAAAGATATGCCCACATCAATTGCACTCATCACAATCTAGGGGATATCCATTACCCTTGTACCCATCAACCACGACACAAGGTTATGCATGAAAGCAGAAGCCTAGAGAAGGAGTGGACACAATGAACCAGGGCACGCAATTCCACCTCAAGATGGATGCAAGGTAGGCACTAGGAGAACTAGGACAAGAAGTTGACCACAAATGCAATGGTAGCATGCATGGTGATACCGGGGAGCATTAGTGACCCGATGACCTAGAGGTAAGTCGATACGTCAACGAGCTCCCCTAGCCAGCTAGGGCTGGCTGACCTTAGGAGCCACTATGAAGCTCGAGTCATGTGTGTTCCGGTCCAAGCGTAATTCCAATAGCATGGTTCAGCGCTACGAGGCTTGACTCAAGGGGATTTTCTCAAGTGTCTGGCATGGACTTTGATGCCACTCTTGCCCTTGTGGGGAAGTAGACCAATACAAAGGTGCTCTTCACCTAGGTGGCTCATCATGACGGGGAGATGCATCAGATGGATGTAAAAAACATGTTCTTATACAGTCAACTTGACGAGGAGATCCACCTGGCTCACTTACCTGGCTTCGACAATGCTACCGGGCGCATCTGGTGCCTGCATAAGGCTTTGATGATGGTGAACTCTAGAGTCCACTGCCAAAATCACAGAACAAGAGGCATCTAGCAGGCGATGTTAACAATGATAGGTCAGCAAAGGAGAACATGTGCACAGCTGACAACATCCGGACGTGGCCGCCATAGGAGGGGAATAGAGTGCGCTAGTGGCTGATGTACACATCCAAGAAGGAGTGTATGCCACTGAAGGTGGTCGATAGAATGCCGAGACCGAGTAGGATTGTGCACAATAGGCATCGTGTGGTGGCATCACAAATGATATCATGCTGGCTAAGAAATGAAAATAAAGCAAACAACCATGAGATGGATGGTGGAACTTGAGGATTGTCTCCCTCTCTCAGCACGAGTAATATATTTCAGTGTGTGGGTCACAAAACCGATAGACGCAAGGTCTCCCGTGGCAATGGAACAAAACCAAGAGTATCCAGGTATCGAACAAAAGTAGACAATCCCCACAAGAAATAGAATAGAGGAAAAGACTCAGAGAAAAACCTATGTTGAAGCTACAAGGAGAAGTCAAAAATTCCTAATGTGTCCGGTTGCAAATTCTCACAAATGCTGGTCTCCTAAGACATTTGGACAGTTATCCAATTTCCTGGATCTTAACCAAGAGTGGTGCAAGAGAGGCCAAAAGAAGAGATTAAAAAATGAAGGATAAAACCAAAAAAAAAAAAAAGTGGAAGGAGCCGCCAATTAGGTGAACCCCGATCCTTGATTTGTTTTCCTCTTCATTTCTAGCAAGGAAAAACCTGGTTACAATTGACGGGCTCGTCCACCGGCAAGCTTCGCCAGACGAAAAATATTGCCGATTGACAAGCTTGTGGATCCACGAGCGTGTCAACCGATGGTTCGTCGGCTCAGATGAATCAGGAAGCTGCCAAGCAGCTATTGGTGAAGCATTGAGGTTGTTGATGGTGGATGGCAAAAGGTTGCACTACTATTGTTGCTGTTGCTGCTACATCTGTTGCTGATTTTGGCTTGGTGATAGATGCAAAAGTGCTAGCCAATGCAATAGTAGTGGTTGCTACTATAGTAGTAGTCGACGGGCGATGGATGTTGACGAAGATTCTGTCACTGTGATTGCTACTTACTCTATTGCACATGGCTTGGATGAATGTTGCCGTTGCGCGAGGCCGGTGCGGCTTAAGAGGTTGCTGCCATTCCTTCTATAAGAAGGTGTAGCTAAGCTACGGTGAAAGTACAATTTTTGGTGTAGCTACAATATCCGAATGCAGCTCCTACGGCTTCCAAAACTGCCAATGTTGCTCCAAGTGCAGCTGCTGCCAGTTAATGGCTGAAGCAACAGCTAAAACCTGCTATTGCTACGATATTGAGATGGCCAACAACTCCACCAGAAGTGGGAACGTCACCGGCAAGGTTACAGTCGGAGGATGCAGAAAAAGGAAATTTTAGCAGTGTTTACCCTCCGCAAGTGCCAGAGAACTACATTATAGACCAGGACTATGTCGACGACACTAGGACCTGTCCACCCCACCTAGCCTAGACCCGATGTGATATGCCACTCCCTTGTGTTGTATGGTGGAGAAACAAAAGTGCAGTCTCTTTACTATGATGATACCTTGAGGGAATAAAGAAACCCCATAGGCAACGTCAAGTGTAAGAGGGAACATTGCATAGAAAATAGCTTGATAGACTACTCTGAAAGGTGGAGAGACAGAAAATACATGCTTTGAAACTTAGAAGTTATCATTACAACATGAACGAAGCGAGGAATACCCACACACAATCGGAGCATGTATTTGCGAACCACTTCTGTAACGGGAGGGCCGGTTTGGCCTCCCTCCTCGTGGAAGCGAGGGGTGGTTGCGCACCACCCCTGATGTCAGCGAGGGCTGGCCAAAGGCCAGCAGTTTGCTGGTCGCTGGCCAGCTGACTGCCGGCAGGCTGGACGACCGGTGGCCAGCCAAGCGTCCGGCAGGCCACGAGCCAGCCAGCCGCCAGCCGCCAATCGGGTTGAGGCCGTGATCGGCGGTTGAGGGGCCGCGAGGGCCTCAAGGGCGAGGCCTCATGGCCTCATGCCCTCGCCCTCGCTTGCCCTCCTTGCAAGCAAGCGAGCGAGGACAAGGGATAGGGGGAGCAAGGGTGAGGGGGAGAGCGAGAGAGAATCCTAGCATGAAATCGCCAGTGTGCCTTGCATATGACGATTTTGCGCCAGAACGACAAATATAAACTCAAAGTTTGTCAATGACAAACTTTGAGTTTCTAAGATGGAAAACTCATGCGAACTCACACGCTTGAGGTAAAAACTCCTGGTTTGGGTCCAAAAACCAAGGCTAAGGTTAACAACATAAATGGGCCTCTAGTGTGACGGGTAAAGTCTCCAGCTCCTTCTTTGAGGACGTTGTCGGAGTTCACAGAATGGCGTTCTGAGTCCGCGTCAGGGGTTTACCCCCTTTGCATGACTGAGGGGCAATAGTCATTAACAACCCAAAGGGACTACGGCATCTACACTTCATGGATTGAAGTGTCGTAAAGTATGTTGGAGAGCCCGAAAAGTGCTCCACTTGGTGGAGCCTCTTCCCTCAAGTCTCTTCTCACGTCCAAGGGGATAGGAGGAATTTTGTGGGATGGGGTGGGGAGTTCCCACCCCCCGAAAACCAAAAAATCTTCCTGATTCTTAAGGCTCCTTCAAAACCCCTTCAATGAATATAAGGGGCAGTACCCTTTCCCAATACCACAGACTCTCAAGGCTCGAGAGAAAAACAAAAGGGAGAAAGGCGCTATTTGACAATTTTTGGAGGCCACCACATTGCCGTGGAGCACAAGGAAGGCACCTCCAAGGGGGCACAAGACAGGCCAAAACGATGCAAGAAGAGGCCAAGGAACACCAGAAGACAAGAAGATAAGAATATACAAGGTTATTGAGGAGGGCGTGTGAGGGGGTGCAAACGTTTTTCTGGAGTTGACTCCTCGCTTCCCCCTTACCTTGTTGAGCGATGATCAAACTATTATAGCTTCTTGATCTTGCACTTGATAATTTCTCTAGGTTTTCCTAGTGTTCCTAGTGTTGTGAGTCAAAGCTTAGGGTTTTGCCAGAAATTCACGTGCTTGTGCCAAATCGTGGCGGCCTAAAAAAATGGTACTTTTCTACCACATGATTGTGTCGGCCGTGGCGGCTTAGGAAAGTAGAAATCACATTCATAATTGCCTCTCCAATCGTGAGAGCAAGGAGAATTTGGGAGGCAAAACCACCTCAAAGTGGTGGGGTGATCCTCACAACGGTCTTCACGTGCTAGTTACACGGGTGACGAGATGGCAAGTGCCGGACCATCCAAGACCAACAAGGGAAAGGTGGTAACAGCCTCAACACACGCCCTCGACGGACTCCAAATCCTGGGAACCGCCGCGGCAAGCATGGTTGCCAAACCAAAGACAACCATACCAATGAAGGCAACTGAAGCCAACCTCGGTGACACCGAGAAGCGTGCGGCAGCCGGAAAAATGTTGGACGTGCACGTCGACGCGCACGTGGGCAACCTCCATACGATAGACGACATGCTCGAGGAAGACCACCCGGTTGTGGACCCTGACAAAGAGCACGACCCCGACGATGGCAAAAGTGATGAGGATCGTGATCATCACCATCATCATGTAACGAAATTCTAGCCGATCACTTGAGAAGGGCACTATGCTTGCTGGATCGCCACAATTTGCCGGTAGCAGAGAGGTTGTCAAGAGCAGCAAAGGCGTCAAAATTTCAATTCGCCAACCTGCTCATCCATGTCAAGGAGAGCATCATGGACCTTGACCGTGATGGCCAGCTGCAGCACGTGGCCGCTCATGAGGCAAGTTGCCAATGTGACGACCTCAACAAGGCGTTGCAGAGCGTGATCCTCGTGAAGATGCAACAGTAATCGCAAAGTTCCACATGTGTTGATGCCATTGCCAGTGGCAAAGACAAATTGCCTGCCTCGACGACTTCATGGTCAATCATGGATACGTCCTACATCCACAGTGTAAGATCTTCTGAAAGGGCATGAAACCGACCATCTGGCTGAACCGTATGGAGCACGTTCTACGTGTCCACACGGCTCCACTCACCGAGTGGGGAGACCTTGCCACGACGCGACTTGAAGACAAGCTCTTCAAGTATGTGGTCAAGGAGTGGGATGCACATCAGCCAAAACTCGAGTGGCAGCCTATGCTGTGGGAGGGCTTCTGCGCGATCATGCATATGAAGTGCACCCAGCATGAGGAGGCAAAAAGCGCCTTCTACCAGATCAAGGACTTCAGGCAGCTCGGTAGCTCGCTCGAAGCCTACTCGAGTGAGTTCACCGCACTCATGGAAGAACCTAAAAGCTTCACTAAGGGTGATGGGACTCAAACCTTCAAGTACTTGGATCACACGCTTCTAGAGTACTTGCGTGGCGGTCTTGCCAGCAAGAAGCTGAAGGACAATATCACCACAATGGCAATCGACCGGGCTTGGACAAGTTGGAGGGAATTACGAGACTACATGAGGGAATTGTATTTGAAGAACCCAAAGCACTACTCAGATGCATCGCCATCGGAATAGTGGACGTAACATGAAGATGTAGTTCAAAGGATACCTAGCCGGTGCTCCCATGAACGTACTTGCTGACACTGGAGGAGATGACACCTTTGTCAGCCTTGGTTTTACCCGACAGGTTGGCCTAAAGTACGAACCATGGAATGGCGCGGTTGTTGTGAGTGGCAACCGTATGGGACCCATGTTCGGTACTTGTAAAGCAAAATTTTGTATTGAAGGGTACACATAGAGTGAGATATTGAAGGTACTCAACCTTCTTGACCCGTTTGACGTGGTGCTCCGCAATCCCTGGCTTTGTGAAAAAAACGCTCTAATGTGCTTTGAATCGAAGTGTTTGGTCCTCCAAAAAGGACAATGTCGCTTAAGGCTGATTTCAAGTATGGTATTGTCACCGACCCGACTCAAATTCCATGCCAGCTTGTCCACAATATAGGTCAAGAGACGTATTCGACAAGGTTGTCCATACTTCTTGGCCCAGTTGTAAAAAGTAGAGAACGACGTGAAGGAAGGCACACCACGAGAGATCAAATCTCCATTTGCGGAGTTCCCTAGATGTATTCCAAGACCCACCACCCGGGCTTACGCCAGAACGCCACATGGGCCACACAATTCTCTTCCATCCAGAGGCGACTCCTCCATTCAGACCCGTGTATCGCGGGACTTCACCTTATTCTAGCGGAAAGGTAAGAAGCCGAATGCCAAAATCAAAGAATACCTTGCAAAGGGGTAGATTGATCCAAGTAGCTCGCCGTACGATGTGCCAATCCTTTTTGTGAAGAATAAGGATGGTGGGTTACGCATGTGTGTGGACTATCATGCGTTGAACAAGTAGAGAGTGAAAAATCGATTCTCTTTAGTGCAGATTCAGGACTTGTTTGACCAAATCCACGGGACAAAAGTATTTTCATCATTGGATTTGTCTCAATGATACCATCAAATATGCATCACGGAAGACGATGGGCCCAAAACTGAGTTTCAAACATACATGGGACACTATCACTTACGATTGTTATGCTTCCGGCTAACGGACGCCCTGGCAACCTTCCAAGGATAAATGATCCAAATGTTCACCAAGCAACTTGGTTAGTTTATCTTCGTTTACCTAGAGGATATCCTTGTTTTCTCATAATCCATGGAAGAGCACATAGAACGCTTGCTCGAAGTCCTCACGATCCTTTGAGAACAAAAGTTGTATGCATAATTGACCAAGTGTAGTTGTGCACAAGATGAGCTCGAATACCTTGGACACATTGTTGGCAAGGACGGTATCCGTGTTGACCCACAAAAGGTCGAGGCTGTGGTGGACTGGCCACGTCGGAAAAATGTTGGGCATATTCGGTATTTCCTCGGCCTTGCAAACTAGTTTCAACGGTTTACGCAAGGATATTCGACCCTGGTAGCACTGCTAACAAGGCTCAAGCAAAAATACGTTTGTTGGGAATGGACACCTGATTGTAAGAATGTATTTCTCAAAGTCAACGAGCTTCTATCAACAACGCTTGTCCTAGCTTTCCCACATCCATCACAACCGTGGGAAGTTCGATGTGACAGATTGGTAGTAGGAGTCGGAGCTGTCCTCATGCAGAATGGTCACCCAGTTGGGTATGAGAGCCGGAAGCTCATCCCCATGGAAACGCGATACACGACAGGGGATCATGAGCTCCTTGTGGTAGTACACGCTTTCAGGATGTGGCGTTGCTATCTCAAGGGTGTTGAAGGGGGTGTGACGGTCATGACCGGCCATAACCCATTGGTGTTTTCCCAAGTGCAACCGCACCTGTCAAGGCGACAAGTGCGTTATAGTCGATTCTTGTCCACCTGGAAAAATGGACCATGATGCATCAATGTGCCCGATACACTAAGCCAACAGTCTATGGAAGTTAAAGCAGCCACCGAGGTTGATGGGTGCTTTATGGCCATAACGACGGCAACACTGCAAACACCAGAGCCCCTTGCACATGTACTACAACCACCTCGAGAGATTATCCACTATAACGGTTTTGTCAACATAATCCATATATGATAGTATGTGGATTGTTGGTTTCAGGACTCTCAAAACATCGACAAGTGTGGATTTGAGGAGGCCGTAGGAATCTTTTGGCATGAAGAACAAGTTGTTGTGCCAGACTCGGAAGACCTTTGAGCGTAGATTATCTCCCATTTCATGACCCGCCGGTTGCAAGTCATGTGGGACCTCAAAAGACCGACAGGCACTCTCGGACCATTATTGGTGGCCATGATGGAGTGTAGATTTCCAGAAGTATTGCATGACATGCAACCCATGTCTTCAGAATGAGGCTAACAACAAGAAGCCTGCTGGAATCCCCCAACAGCTTTCCATTCTCGGGACTCCATGGGAGTGCTTCGCCATGTACCTCATTACTGGTCTTCCGGACACCGCCCACGGCCACAATGCAATACTAGTGGTTGTAAATCTTCTGACAAACATGGTACACTTCATTCCTACAACCATTGATGTGAACGTAGAGGAGACTACTCGTCTCTTCTTTGAGGGTGTCGTAAAGTACCACAGCTTGTCGTTGTGCATTACATCTGATCGAGATAGAAAACATGCTAGTGTGTTCTAGCAGAAGATGCACAAGTACTTCAGCAGCAAGTCACAAATGTCGATAGCATTTCATCGTCAAACTGACGGACAAGAGGAACGCATGAATTGTACCCTAGAACAAATATCCTGCATGTATGTGGACCCTGTCATGAATTACTTGGATGAATTCCGAGCACCGATAGAGTTTGCTGTGAAAAACTCGGTGAATGGGTCTACGGTGTTCACACCGTTTGTGTTGAAAAGTGGTCGGCATCCAGTGGTTCCCTCTTCCTTGATGAAAAGTGGGAGTACAGGAGGACAAGTTCCTTTTGCTCAAGCCTTTGCCGAGCACATAAACTCTTTGTTACAAGAGGCAAAGGGTCCCCTTTAAGCTGCTCAGCAATGAGAAATGACATATGCCGACAAAAGTCACCATCAGGTCTCGTTTGACATCAGTATCAAAGTGCTTCTCTGCACTAAGAATCTTCTGCTAAAGTCTCAAGAGGTACAAAAATTTCTATCGAAGTGGATTGGGCCGTCTTCCATCGTTGCATGCACCGGACGAGTTGCATACCGATGACTGATTTTGTAGAGTATGAAGATACATGACGTGTTTCATGTGAGCCTGATGGCTCAATACACGGGAGAGGGAACAGTTGCACCACCACCGACAAACCTTGCCGCCAACGGCCAATACAAGGCTATCATCTACACCAGCACCGAGAGTGTACACTCCGATCACGGGTTGTCAGAGAATACCTCTTTCATTGGGCCGGGTGTGGACGTGAACATAACTCGTGGGAGCCCGAATCTCGGTTGCCCACAAGGGTGGTCAACGAGAATTGGAGCGAGCATGCAGCTCGCACAGATCGACACATGTCAGGGGGCACCACCTAAACGCGAAAAAAGTGAACAACATTCCCGTGGGGCGGCATTCATGGACTGCGACCATAAGAGGTTGGGGATGCCCAACATGGTTATTGCACAAACGCTCCAGGCTAAAGGGAGGAGGCCGCTAGCCATACTGACCGATATGCTGGAGTTTACGTCCAAGTGCAATGCATGTGTTCTTCTTTTGCTGGTGATTGAAATTATTTATTTCCTTTCACAATGTTCATGACTCACCAGCAGTCAGTCCAGCTTGTTGTTCATGAACCGAGACGGTTCATAATAAGTGGGGAGGAATGCAGCGGGAGGGCCGGTTCGGCCTCCCTCCTCGCAGAAGGGAGGGGTGGTTACGCACCACCCCTCGCATCAACAAGGACTGGCCAACGTCTAGCAGTTCGCTGGCCGCCGGCCAAGTGGACACCGGCCGATTGGACGGTTGACCAAGCGTCCGGCCAGCCATCTAGTGGCCAGCCGCAAGCTGCGGATCGGGCCGAGGCCGCAATTGGTGGCTAAGGGGCCGCAAGGGCCTCGAGGGCAAGGCCACATAGCTTCGTTCCCTGGCCCTTGCTCGCCCTTCTCGCGGGCCAGTTAGCAAGGACAAGGGATAGGGGGGGTGCGGGTGAGGGGGAGAGCGAGAGAGAACCCTGGAGTAAAATCGCGAGTGTGCCTTGCACGCGATGAATTCACGCCAAAACGACAGACATAAACTCAAAGTTCATTAATGACAAGCTTCAACTTTCTAAGCCGGAAAACTGGTGCGAACTCATGAGTTTGAGGTAAAAACCCTTGGTTTGGGTCCCAAAACTAGGGGTAAGGTTAGGAATGGGCCTCCGGAGACTCAAAATCTTCGAGTCTCCCTGGTCTGGGTGGTTGATGAGGGTTGCATCTCAGTCCTGCGAAGGGGCCCTTGACGCGGATCGAGAACGCCATTATATGAACTTTGACGATGACTCAGAGCAAGAGCTAGAGGTTCCGGCCCATTACAACTTCGAGAAAGCCAGTGAGAGAAATCAACAAATTTCCTAGGAGAGACCTAGCAGATTGCAAACAAGAATTAGAACAAACCTAGAAATCGTTTGATGTGTTCGGTTGCCCGAACAAAAATTGGAAAGAAGCACCTGATGCACAAGGAAAAGCCATCAACAATGAAATTAAGAAATAACAAATGCAAAACAATGGAGAAAACGACCTGAGAACGGGTCATCCATTATTGTGTGTAAGCACCAGAGAGATAGAAAGGCAAGGCTGAAAGTGGCGGTGGAACTACAGGTCTGTCCGTAAGTGTGCAGTGGTATGTCCAAAGGTCACCAGGACTGACAAAACATCAACAACAAGGTCCGGCGGGTTCCCTTTCAAGGCATGGGAAGCCTAAAACACCTTGCGAGCTATGCACAAACCTTCCCTGCAAGTATGAGAAACCTCTCCATTTAAGGGTTTGCAATACCTGTGGAGGAAGCCCGATGTCATGCTTTGACGACACGTGAGATGGAGCCTCAGCATGCATTTTCCCCCCTTGTTACTCGTCTAATGGCAGCGGAGACAGATGGGTGGATGGGATAATATCTCTGGATGGTGGGGGGATGGGTATATTGTTCCAAAGCTGGGTATGCGTGACTTGCATTCTTTTGAAAATGGGGGTGGAGAAGACATAATCATAGAAATGGGGGTGATATGGGTATGATCAGCCAAAATTAGGGGCTTTTCGGGGATTTCCCTTGGGGGGGGGGGGGGGGGGGTTGGGGTAGGGATTAAGGAGTTGATGATTAACTTCTTGCATTGTCCCCCTCACTCTTGTGAGGGGGAAAATGCAAGAAGTTAATCCTCATTTGTTATTGAAAAGGAATTTTCAGAATCATGGCTGTGATGGGAAAAAGGGTTACATAAGAAATCAAAGTAAAATCTATCTTAGGCCCTTAAATCATCTAAAACCTTCCAATTGATATGGAGAACTTCGAAATGAATCCATCGCCTCCACTCCAAAACTTGTTGCTACGTTTTTTCGTAATTGAATGAAAATTTATTGGACATTTCATGTTGATTACAGGATAAAATCCAAATCATACTGAAATTCCTTTGAAGTATATTGGTTCCGACGCATTGGAGCACACTTGTCTATTGTTCTCAAAGCAAGGATAATGCTTGTATTTTCATCATGTAAATGAATCATTCTGAATGCTTTCCTATGAATACTTGGAAAACACACCTTTTCTTATAATTTGAAATGCTTTCATATGTTATTTCTTGTTCATTGTTTGGGTTAAGAGGCGTGTCGAATTATGGTGTTATCGTAGTCTAGTGGATTACAAATAGAGGCAAGATAAGATTTACTGGAATAAACGGCACAATTACATGCCCGTTTTGCGTAGAGGAAGAAACAATAGAACACTGCTTTCTCTTGTCGCGGGCTTCAACCCCTCTTAAATCTTACCCAAACCTTTTTCACGAGAATCTTCCCAGAATTTCATCCTATAACCCCAGAAATAATCCTTGGCACCCTTAAACTGAAGATGTTTAGTGTAGCATGGACTATGTTTTGCGCTACCCATGTTCCACCTTTATTGGCAAGAGCGATGGGTGACCCGGAGCGCTTCCCCTGCATTGAAAATAAGATCCAAATTTACTACGGCCTTTCAGTGATACAATTGGATCGTATCCACCTTGGTATTCGAAATGAACTCAAAATGCTCTCGAGCAAAGCTAAAATCCCTCGAGGATGATTTTGTTCCGGCCCTTATTTCCAATCATGTTCTTAATTTTAAATATTTCCGCATAGATCTCAGCTTTCGCTTCACCATGTGTTGGAAACACCCCAAAATCAACCCTCCACCTGAAATGAAGACCCTGGTGGTCCGGGTTCAAATACCGGGCGTTTTGGTGCTGAGGTAATCCTCTCACCTCAGTCGGTTACGACCGGGGGTCTAAGAAAAGCCTGATTAGGACCAGTGCAGCTCCTGCTTCAGTAGTTTGTCATTGGCCCTTCGCCTGTACGCTATTGGCCCCTTTCGCCGCTTGCCTTCCCGCCACCCAGGATTCAGCCCGCTCTCCTCATAACGGCTCAATCGCCACCACAGCATGTCGTCAGCTTTCGTCAACCATGGCATCTTATGCGCAAAGGGTCACATGAAGGCGGACACAGATCAGCACCAAACTGATACCCAATTCCATGCCATTGTTGGTCATGGCTTTGTCCGCCATCTCACGATCTGTGCAGCTCAGTCATACCATGCCACCCGCGCACCCTTGTTGGCCCGTGTTCGTGGGACGAGAGCGACGCAAGCCGTGGCGTCTGGCATCCCCTACGACCAACAGCGTGTCGTGCTTTGGGAGGTGGCTCCCATCCTCGTCCTGCGGCGAAGTGCTCGGCTGTCAGTGCCGTGCCAAGCGCAACGATCACATAGCCAGAGAGATCTGCCGCCGACTGCTTGGAGCTCCTGTTCCGACAGGCCAGCAATAACGTCCCCGACAGCGCGTTCTTTGGCCACGCCGTGACGTACACGCACCCGAGGTCTGCCTGTTTCCTCAGTCATCGCTGCGTCTTGAAGAGCTCGCAGAGGAAGGCGGCGCGGGCAGGTGCCAAGATGCCTCTGGGGCAGAGGCAGGGTGACACCGGCGAGTCGCGCTACTGCGGCACGGAGGTGGCCTTCAGCGACGACATCCACCACACCCTCGCCAACAACTTGGCCGGCGGCTTCGACTTCATCGTTGCACCGCTGGTAGGAGTTTCTGTCGTCGCTAATTGAAACTGAGATTGTTGCTTTCCGACAATCAACAGGGCTCGCGGCTTCAACTTCATCGTTGCACCGCTGTTAGCTGCTACTGTCGTTGCTGCTACTCCCGCTGCTGCTGCCGCTGCTGCTGCCGCCGCCGCCGCCGCCGCTGCTGATCCTTCTGCTACTGCTTGCGGTGGTGTTGGTGGTGGTGGTAACGGCGGCGGCGGCGGCGGCACTGCCGGTGGAGTTGGTTTCTGATCATATCGCCGATGCAGCTGCTTGCGGTAATGCTAGAAGGAACTGTGCGGCTGTGGCTGTTGCTTGCGTGGTGTAGGATACATTCTTGTCACGGAAAGGCGGCAACTGAGCAGCGACTAGAGACCGAATTGTCGGCGGATGTGTCAACACTGCTGGCAATTGCTGCCACTATTGGTTGCAAATGCGCCGCATTGGAAGTTTGTCAGCTTGAGCATTTTTGTGTAAGGCTTTGTTTTGGCTTTGATTCCTCTACCAAGCAAACGAGCCTGAGAGGAACCCCTTGTTCGTGGGGTGCATCTCCTCGTTTTTGTGGTTTGTTGTTGTCGTTACTGTTGTTGTCATTGTCGTTGTTGTTGCCACTGCTGCCGCTGCTGCCGCTGCTGCTGTGGTCATGGTTGTGGTTGTGGTCGTGGTCGTGGTCCTGGCCGTCGTGGTCGTCGTGGCCGTCGTGGTCGTCGTGGTCGTCGTCGTCGTCGTCGTGGTCGTCGTCGTCGTGGTCGTCGTCGTCGTCGTCGCCGCCGCCGCCGC
>SZWC01006001.1:109134-123760 GCA_023375785.1 Penium margaritaceum | reverse complement strand
CGCGCCCTTCCCTTCCCCCGTGAAAGGAGAGCGGGCTTGCTTCCCTTCAATGCAGCTCTCACAAGCCGATGCACCAGGCTGCTTCACCCCCTTGAGCTCCAGGCCGCGGACCATCTGCTGCATGGAGATGATGGCGCCAAAGCCGAGGTGACCGAGCCGGCGGTGCCACAGGCCGATGTCGTGTTTTCCCTCTCTCGCCGCCAATGCTGAGTCGGCTTCCTTCTCCGATGCCACGTAGAGGCGGTAAAGACCGTCCTCCTTATCCGCTTTTGCAAGCACACGCCCCGCACTTGCAGAGATGGTGCAGCCACCATTCTCAAAGCAAACCTGCATGCCTTCGGAGATGAGAGATGAGACAGAGAGGAGGTTAGCTGCCAGCCCCGGAACATGGAGCACCCCCTTCACACGACGTTCCATGTGCTTGCCCTCAACAGAAGCACAAAACACAATCTTACCCTCCCCAACCGCCATTTGCACATGGTTGTCCCCCATGTACACCCGACGAGGCTCAATGACGGTGTAGACAACGAACCACTCCCTGCGACACGTCATGTGCCGCGTGGCTCCCGAGTCGATGATCCAGAACAGGGCGGTGTTGTCGGAGACGTGCAGGACCCGGATGGTTGTCACGAATCCACTCTCCCAATCTGCGGCGTTCGCGGAAGCGTCCGACTGTTTTCTCGCTCCCACTCCAGCCGCAAGGTCCGCCTTCTTCTTCCGGCATTCGCGCGCCCAAAGGCCCGGCTTCTTGCAGTAGTGGCAGTTCCCCTTCTTCTTTCCTCCTCCGCCGTTGGTCTTGGTTGATGTAGCACCGCCCCCATGACCAAAGTTGGTGATGAGAGCGACGTCCAGTCCGCTTCCGCCCTCCTCTCCCTTGCGCCGCTCCTCCTCAAACAGCAAGCTCTCCTCCACATCATTGAGAGAGAGCTTGTCGCTGCGCTGGTCCAGGGCAACAATGAGAGGAGTGTAGCTGCTAGGTAGGCCAGAGAGGATGGTTAGCATGAGCACACGCTCCTTGACAGGATCCTCAATCGCAGCAAGCTGGTCAGAGAGAGACTTCACCATGTTGATGTAGTCAATCATGGATCCGGACTCATCCATCTTCACAGTGTGAAAGCGACGACGCAGCTGCATGTTCATGACGATGGACTTGGAAGCATAAGTAGACTCTAGCTTTTTCCAAACCCCCTTTGGCGTGAGGAAGCCACGGACGAGGAGTTGCTGCCGTTCGGCGAGGTGGAGGTAGATGGTGGCGAGGGCGCGGTCACGCTTCTCGCGGTAGGTACGGGCCTCGACAGGGGAGAGGGAGCTTTCTGCTGGTTCCTGCTCCTTCTCATCCACCTGGCTCCAGAGACCCTTCTCCATCAGCACCATCTTCATGTTGTTGCTCCAGTTGAAGAAGTTCTTGCCTTCGAACTTGGCGATGTTGACGTCGGCCAGATGATGCCAGATGATTTTTATCGAGCAACCTATTTTTGTCACTTTCTGGCACTCTCATATCCATCACCCATTGCATCAGACTACACAACCGCTCTCCTTAGAACACAATGACTATGCTACACAAGCACAAACTCTCAGTTCTCAGGTGCCTAACCTCCTAATTCAAGCAGTACAACCCACTGTCATGATTTGGGAGCGTGGTTAGAATCAAGTAGCTCTCCGTTGCCAAGTGTTCTATCACCAAACTCAACATCTCGGCTCCAAGAAGTAAGATGCCTCAAACCTTAGGGTCTTTGCCCATGCAATACTAGCCAAAGACCGTCAGGAATGAGGCATCTGGCTTCTTCCCTAACCAAGCCTCATGTGATGTCTCACACTGTTCTTGTTACGTCCTATCGCGCCTCCCAAGTGCTGTTGTTGGAGTTAGGTAATTGAGATAGCAAGCAGTTCTTGCAGCTTCCGCCCACAAGCAATGTGGGAGTTTGGCGTCAAAGATCATGCTCTGTGTTGGTTCTTGTACATCTCTCATTGTACTCTGTTGTGTCCTCCCGGCTTGTGTACATCGGCATGCAGATGATTGACGGCGAGATTCGACGCTACTGGAGTGTACCTTGGTGGAGCCGACGCGCGCTGAGGCACACTCACCGTTCGCTGGAGCCTCCTCCCTCCGGCGATGCGCTCAGCTCCATCGGCAGGCCTCCTCGGCGGTCGGGCCGCCGGCGGTCACTGCCACTGCAGATGCTGTCTGCATGCACCTAGCGCTGTGTCTGGTTCTGGCATTGCGTCTGCAGCATCATGCGGTGCCTAGGGTCCATGTCTCTTGCTGTATGGCCCCATTTGGCATCGCTGACTGTCATAGGCACTGCCCGGGTTCGGGCAGCCATAACTCTTTGCTGCTATTTTTCTAGCTGATTCTGACCATACGACTGCGTTTGCAGCATTGGTATTATGGTATGGTCCAGTTTTCAGGCAAAACGGATGATGCTCGGGTTTTAGGCTGTCGGGCGTCCGGCAAGGCTCACCGAGAAAACCCTGCTTGCCAGAAAATTGGTCTAGGACTATTTTCAGATTGGCTGGTTAGCTGAGTAACAAGTTCTACACTAGTGGGGGGGGGGAGCTAGAACTTGGAGGGGTCTCCCGTTGTTGCTCATTCTTCATTCCTAATCAGTCACTTTCAGTTTTCAGCTGCTTTCTGGCAAAAAAACTGGCGCGCGCGTTTCTGAGTAACAAACCCAGAGCTTCCAAACTTAGACTCTAGAGCAGCAGACTGAGGGGGCTGTAGACTTAAGCAACGAGCGTGGAAGCCTACACGCTGCATCAACAACGCTGCTACCCCAACCTGCCGCTTAGGATTTCAAGCTTTGTATCAGAGCCAGAGAGCAGCAACAGTAGCAGAAGACTAGCGTACAGGTGCCAGACAACGCCGGTGGACCCCCAAACGTGCCAATGCAGTGTACTGCCTGGTGGCGGCGTCAGATTTTTTTCCCACGGCCACTGGGCCAGGGGAAATGCTGCCGAAAATTTTCGGCAGCACTAACACCCACGCGTGACACGAGGAGGTGAGTGGCAGGCCGCGTCCGACACCTGCGGGCGACGACGCACGCGGCAACGTCACCCAAGTGCAGTGACTGGCACCAGCACACAGCAGCAGCAATCTTCAGCAGCGGCAGCTGCAGGCAACGGCAGTGAGCAGTGGCAGCAGCAGCCAGCAGCACGTGCGTGTAGCAGCAGCAGCGGGCAGAAGCAGCAGCTCGTAGCAGCTCGCAACAGCAGCCCGCAGCAGCCCACAGCACCAGCCCGCAGCAGCAGCGAGCAGCAGCAGCAACAAGCAGCAGTTGTAGCAGTGTGCAGCAGTAGCAGTAGCAGGCTGCAGCAGGCTACAGTAGCCGCAATAGCAAGCCGCAGCAGCAGCCAGCTGTAGCAGCCAGCTGCAGCAACAGCAGTAGCGAGCAACTGCCAGCAGCAGCAGCAGCGGATGCTGCTCGCAGCCCGCAGCTCGCTACGAGCGACGAACTACGGGTAGCGAGCCCACTACTAACAGAAAACAACGAGCTCGCTGCCCGCTACCCACAATGAGCAATGGAGAGCGCTGTGACAGACAAAAGAAGGGGGAAACAAAAAGAGATAAAAAATCCCCCACCCCATCAGCTCCTGTGCCGCGGCTGCTACAGCTGCCTGAGCTATTGCCGCAGCCACAGCAGTCGCAGCAGCCCGCAACAGCAGCAGTTACTGCTGCAACTGTAGCCGCAGCCGCAACAGCAGCAGCAGCAGCAGCCGTAGGAGCAGCAGTAGCAGTAGTAGCTGCAGCAACAACAGCAATAGCAACGGCAGCAGCAGCAGCAACAATAGCAGCAGCAGCAGCAACAACAACAACAGCAACAGCTACAACAGCAACAATAGTAGCAACTGCAACAACAGCTGCAGTAGCGGCCCCAACAACCGCCACTACTGACATCAGCATCTCGTTGCTGACGTCACTACTGATGTCACTAATGATGTCATCAACTAACCAAAAAGAAAGGGGCAAGGGAAGGGGGAAGAAAACCCAAGGGTGGATAGGACGTCCACCGCCCTCAGCTGACATCACTACTGACGTTAGCAACACACACCAGAGAAAGAAAAAAGAAAACCACTGGGTGTACCAAACCATGGCTTGTAGCCCCACTGGGGAGGGGTCCTCCTTTGTTGGAGGGACCCCCAACACCCCTTTCTTGTAGCGGCTGCAGTAGTAATAGCAGTAGCAACAACAACAACAGCAGCAGTAGTAGAAGTAGTAGCAACAGCGGCAGCAGTAGCAGGAGCAGCATCAATAGCAGAAGTAGCACGAGCAGCAGCATTAGCAGCAGCCCTCTGGCGTCGTTCACGGCAACCCTGATCCCCTCGTTGCTCTTCAACAAGAGCTCGCCGCCTTGACGCAGCAGCTTGCGGCTCTGCAACCGCTGGCCTCTCAGACTGCCACCAATGCGCCGCCATCCTTCGTCCCTCCAGGGCACACCAGCCCAGTTGTGTCTGCTGCCACGCACTACCTGGCACAGCAACAGACTCACTGCCAACGGCAGATAGTGACCTCTATCCTTGGCCTCACTCTGGGCGCTGGCCGCAGGTAAAAAGACTTTGAGATGCCGCCGCCGTCACTTCAGGCCAGCGAGCAATTCCGGAGCTGGGAGCTCAGCTTCCGGATCTAAGCCCAGGATGAGGGCCTGTGGGCATACTACACCCTGCCGTATGACCCCACCCTGGCCGACCACTTGCATGATGCTGGTCGTGTCATCCGTGCTCTAGTCCCTGTCGCCCCTCTGGCTTCCCGCCTCACCCTCGAGCCCTTCTTAGGCGACTTCATCGCTGGCGCCACACCAGACCCTGGAGCCGCGTGGCAAGTCCTCACTCATTCCCATCGCTTGTCCAATGAGGCTGAGACGAGCCGCATACTATGGGAGTTTAACTCCCTGCACATTGGGGAGACCAAGACGATCACCTCCTATTGGCAGCGGCCTGAGGACATCCTTCGTCGCCTTGGAATCTCTGCCCCACCCCCTTTGGACGTGCTTCTCACCATCAAGTGCGGTGCCACCGCCGCGTACGCGGACGTCTTTTTCCACTACTCTCACCACGTCCTCTCCACCATGGCGGCCCAGGGCACCCTCATGCCCTGGGCATACGAGCTCTTCCTCTGGATTGAGGAAGCTCGTCTGGAGTCCCGACTCTAACGCACGGAGGCTCTTGCCTCCCCTCGCCTCCGTCGCCGTCGCCTCCCCCGTTGTAGCTACCTCATCGTCGTCGGGGAAGAAAAAACGTCGGAACAAGAAAGGCAAGGGTCAGGAGCGACAACAACAGCAACCGTCGACTGGGTCCAACGGTGAACGCTCGGTCTGCCACAACTGTGGTCAACCCGGGCACGGGTGGTACACGTGCCCTCTATCGACGGACAAGGCGCACATCATTGCCACCATGCATCGCCAGCAGGAGTGACGTCTTGACTCTGCCGCCATAGATGTTGTCGGCTCTGACACCGCGGCCTCGTCTAATAGCTCCACCACTCCAGTTGCTTCGCCAGTTCAGCTGACACTAGCGACGCAGCCGTCGGTGTCGACATCGTCTTCCTCCTACTTGTGCACCGACGCCGTCACCCCGTACGCTGTCTACACTCCCGGGCCGACCTCCCGTGAGCGTCAGCTAGAGCAGTTCATCGCGCTCCAGCTGGGCCTGCCTCGCCCTCCTCCCTGGGGAAGTGTGAGTTGCATCACTTCTTGCTCTACTGCCCAGCCCAGCATGACAGAGACTGAGTTATGGTCGTATCCCATTTCCTTATCTGTCTCGTCATCTCCCATGGCCTCCGCTACCCATTCCCATGAGGAAGTTGCATGGCTTGATGATTAGCAATCTCCGTTTGCGCCTCCTTCCATCGCGTCCGCATCCCTTGCTTCCTGCCATGTGACCGTTAGCAATCTGGCACCCCAGTCCATGATCCTGTTGAGACCTGGATCATTGACTCCAAGGCCACGTATCACATGACAGCCTCTCATGAGGCCTTTAGAAAGCTCGGTCTTGTAGGCGATTTCTCCGGTATCCGGACAGGCTCCGAGCAGGTGTTGCTTGTCCGTGGTGTTGGCATCGTTCGTTTCCGTGGTCCTTCCGGTGACGTCTTTCTAACCGATGTCCTCTTCGTCCCTGGTTTCGAGCTCAGCATCCTCTTCGTCACTGGCCTTGACCTCATGAGCATGGATGTTGTATACTTGCATGGTGTTGGCACTGTGTTGTTGCGTTCGTCTGGTCTTGTCGTACTGCACAGCACCGCCCGTGGCAACCTGTAGCATGTACCTCGCCTCTCCTCTTCTCCTTTCGTCTCCTCCCCGTCATTTGCCACAAGCCACGTGTTTGTCACCAGTATGCTTTCTCCTCAACACACTCGCCTCTTGCACCGCCGCCTCTACCACGTCCACTCTGTCGCCGTAGACAGCATGCTCCGCACCCAGCCGGCCAAGGGCCTTGACCCGGAGACTTTCCCCCTCCCGTGCCCCACTGAGTGCATTGATTGCGCTCATGGGAAGATGCACCGGTCCACGTAGCCTTTGTCTTCCTCCCGTGCGTCCGCCCCTCTTGACCTTGTCCATTCAGAAGTCATGGGCCCTCTCCCCACCAAGTCCATTGACGAGCACGGCCGCTATGTCCTCACCCTCACTGACGACTATTCTCGCTACAGTTGGGTCTTCTACCTTCAGCAGAAGAGCGATGTCGCCCGCGCCCTCCAGGATTGGCTTGTTCTTGCGGAGCGTAAGTGTGGCCACTCTCTTTACCACTTTTGCTTTTATTGTGGTGGTGAGTACATGGGTGAGGCCACGACCTTTCTCGCCTCCTGCGGGATCCACCATGAGACATCCGTGCCCTTCACGCCTATCCAAAACGATGTCTCCGAACGGTGGAACCGTAGCATGGCTGACGCCGTCCGCACCATGCGGGTCGATTCCGGTCTCTCCGATTGCTTCTATTTTGAAGCCATGGCCTACATGACCTGGGTCTGGAACCGGATTCCCCACGGTCCCCTTCCCTTCCATTCCACGCCATACCAGCATTGGTGCGGTCAACGAGCTGACCACCGCTGGCTCGCGTCTGGGGCTGCGTGGCCATTGTGTGGCTGCCCATCCCGTAGCAGGGCGGCAAGCTCGTCCCCCGCAGACGTCCCTGCACCTTCCTCGTTGTCTCTTGTCAGTCCAAGGCCTAGCGCTTCTAGGATTACTCCCGGCACTGCACCGTCGAGTCCCAGGATGCCCTCTTCTTGAGGATCTATTTCTTCGCGACCTTATTCGCTCTGGCTTGTCAGTGTCTATCCCGATGCGTGGGGGAGTGGTGAGTCCGTCCTCCGTCCTGCCGCTTCCGGGTGACACATCCCTCAGACCCTCCAAGCTGGTAGCCCCTGTCGCGTTTGCTGGACCCTCCGGGCCAGCAGTCCCAGTCGCGTCGACTGGTGTCTCCGGGTCGGCAGACCCAGTCGTATCCACTGGTCCCTCTGAGCCGGCAACCCCAGTCGCGTCTGCTGGACCCTCCGGGCCAGCAGCCCAAGTCGCGTCCGCTGGTCCCTCCGGGCCAGCAGCCCCAGTCATATCCACTGGTCCCTTCGAGTCGGCAGCCCCAATCGCGTTCGCTGGTCCCTCTGGGCCGGCAGCCCCAGTCGCGTCCGCCGGTCCCTCCGGGCCGGCAGCCCCAGTCACGTTCGTAGGTCCCTCCGGCCCAGCAGCCCAAGTTGCGTCCACTGGCCCCTTCAGGCCAGCAGCTCCAATCATGCCCACTGGCCCCTCCGGGCCAGCAGTCCCGCTTGCATCCGCCTGCCCCTCCGGGCCGGCAGCCCCAGTCGCGTCCGCTGGTCCCTTTGGACCGGCAGCCCCAGTCACGCCCGCTGGCCCCTCCGGACCAGCAGCGCCAGTTGCATCCGCTGGCCCCTCGGGGCCAGCAACCCTGTCCGCCTCCATTGGCCCGTCTGACTCAGTGCCATCGCCTCCCCTGCCACGGTACACACGTGGCCCGGGCGGTAGCCTCCGACCCACACCGTCGGTGAGCGCGCAGACCATCGCACCGCTCTCCATGACGCCTAGACCCCCCGTGGCCCCACGTGTCTCCTCCACTCCCACGGTCGTGAGTGGGGACCCTGGCACCAAGGCCCCCGGCTTGACCACCTCGGCCATCATTGCAGACATTCACCCGGGCTCCACACTGGGCTACACCATGCTTCATCACGAGCATCGGCACGCTGTCGTGGATGCACTCGCTCGCATCCCACCTAGGGCTTGAGATGCACACGCTCTCTTAGTCCGCTCTACAGCACGCCCGGAGGACCAAGCCACCCTGCGCGAGGCACGAGCCTCTGCTGAGGCTGCACACTGGGACGCTGCCTGCGCCGATGAGCTCGCCGCTATTCGACCTCGTCAACCTTCCTCCAGGTCGGAAGGCCACCGGCGCCAAGTGGGTCTTTCGGCACAAGTGGAAGCCCGAAAAGTCCTTGGACAAATACAAGGCCCGCCTTACAGCCAAGGGGTTTGCCTAGATTCCTGGGGTCGGCTACGACTAGATCTTTGCCCCAGTTGGTCGGTTCTCCACTAGCCGGGCGCTCTTCAGCCTGATCTCCCAACATGGGTGGGAGCTGCATCAAATGGGTGTGAGCAACGCTTTTCTCCATGGTTCACTGGAGGGTGAGGAGCTCTACATGGTGTAGACCCCAGGTTTCGATGATGGCACTGAGAGATTCTGGCGACTGCGTAAGGCCTTGTATGGCCTGAAGCAGCTGCCTTGGTTCTGGAACCAAGAAATCAGCAGCACGCTCCTTCTTGGCGGGCTCCAGTGCAGCACCGTTGACCTCGCACTGTTTGTTATTCCGTGAGGCTAGGCTTTTGCCGCTATTCTGGTTTACGTCGACGATCTCCTCATTATGTCCAGCGTGTCGAGGACTTGCTACACGCCGCCTACCGGATGAAGGATCTCCGATCTGCCAGAGTCTTCCTGGGTATGGAGCTCGAGCATGATCGCTCCCAAAGCGTCCTGCATATCTACCAGGCCGCCTATGTGCAGACGCTGTCCAACCGCTTTGCGGAGGACCTGCCACTCGTGCCGAGCGCATCTTCACCCATGTCACCCGATGGTCAAGTGAAGCTAAAGAGTCCTGACCCAGCTGTTGTGGGGGAGCCAGATGACGTGACCACGTACCTACGAGTCATCGGGTCACTGATGTTCCTGGCAACGACGATGCGCCCAGACATCGCGTTTGCCGTCAACCTCTTGGCCCTGTTTTCTCAGGAGCCGCATCACCTCCACGACAAGGCCGCGATCCGAGTACTACGCTATATCGTCTTGACTCCTCGGTGACGTCACATGTTCTGCCTCCAACCGTCTGTTGTCGCGGTGGGCTACACCAACAGTGACTAGGCCGGCAGTCCGGACGGTAAGAGTTGCACAGGCTGGATCTTTTTTATTGGCGGCACAACTATGTCCTGGCGCAGTGGCAAGAAGGGGTGCATTACACGCAGCACTACTGAGGCTGAGTACGTTGCTCTTGGCTCAAGCGCATGTGAGAGTGTGTAGTTGCGTCGTCTCTTGTCCGAGTTGTGTCAGTCTGTTGCATCCATCACGTTGCATTGTGACAATGAGAGTGCCATGGCCATCGCCGACAATGACGGCGTGCATCACACACGCACCAAGCACATCAATGTTGAGCATCACTATGTGCGTTCGTTGTTGCATGACGGGAGCATCACCATCATGTGGGTTGAGACAGCACGGCAGTTGGTTGACTTCTTAACCAAGGCACTGTAGCGACTCAAGAAGGATGTGAGTTCAGTCAGCGTACGTCCGTGAGTGACTCTCTCTGTCCCTTCTTGCATTTCTGGTCGGCTTGGGGGATTTTGGTCGTTGACTGTGTCTCTGCCCGCACATGTGCACTACGCTTGTGAGTCATGGGGGAGTGTTGGTTTTCGTGCATCTCTCATTGTACTCTGTTATGTCCTCCTGGCTTGTGTACATCGGTGTGCAGATGATTGACGGCGAGACTCGATGCTCAAGAGTGTCGCTTGGTGGAGCCGACGCGCGCTGAGGCACACTCACTGTTCGCTGGAGCCTCCTCCCTCAGGTGATACGCTCAGCTCCATCAATAGGCCTCCTCGGTGGTCGGGCCGCCAGTGGTCACTGCTACTGCAGATGCTGTCTGCATGCACCTAGCGCTGTGTCTGGTTCTAGCATTGCGTCTGCAAAATCATGCGGTGCCTAGGGTCCATGTCTCCTGCTGTATGGCCCCATTTGGCATCGCTGACTGTCGTAGGCACTGCCCGGGTTCGGGCAGCCATAACTCTTTGCTGCTATTTTTCTAGCTGATTCTGACCTTACGACTGCGTTCGCAGCGTTGGTATTATGGTATGGTCCAGTTTTCAGGCAAAACGGATGACGCCCGGGTTTTAGGCTGTCGGGCGTCCGGCAGGGCTCACCGAGAAAACCCTGCTTGCCAGAAAATTGGTCTAGGACTATTTTCTGATTGGCTGGTTAGCTGAGTAACAAGTTCTACACTAGTGGGGGGGGGAGCTAGAACTTGGAGGGTTTCCCGTTGTTGCTCATTCTTCATTCCTAATCAATCACTTTCAGTTTTCAACTGCTTTCTGGCGCTAACATTGGCGCGCGTGTTTCTGAGTAACAAACCAAGAGCTTCCAGACTTAGACTCTAGAGCAACAGAGTGAGGGGGCAGCAGACTTGAGCAACGAACGTGGAAGCCCGCACGCTACATCAACAACGCTGCTGCCCCAACCTGCCCCCTAGGATTTCAAGCTCTCTATGTTATGTCAATGATCGTCTGGTTCATCTGATGTGCAATGCCATTGCTTTTGGGGATGTAGTGTGTGGTAGCGTGATGATTGATGCTATGTTGGTTCAACCAGCTTTTACACACCTCGTACTCAATATAGACCATTAAAGAACCTGGCAGAAAAGATTATTCAAATTCTGAAGTAAGAGAATGGATGTTGAGTTGGAGTTAAGCACGTAGGCAGGTGATGTCATCCTTAATCTCCGAGGGGATTTCCTCCCTGCAATGCATCATGTTCTCACATTGAGCTTCATGTGTTGTGCTTTGTGCCGTTCCTGTACAGTTTACTGTGACCACTCGGCCGTGTCCATACTCGTGCAGATCCCTGAGGCAGGTGGCCCTGGTGACACCGGCGCGACGACAGGCGGCGGACTACCCGCCTGGAGCTGACCGACCACTGTTCCAGAGCCCCAGATGTCACCGGGACTCCTTGCTGTGCCTTCTACGCCTTGCACGCGCCTTTCGGCGGACTGGGCATGAGGCCCATTTGCATGTTTTTGCATTGTATACTCGCTGTCAGTTGATGGATGCATGCATGTGACCAGTCGCTGTGTCCGTCTTTTGATTCTGCACGTCTAGGTTCAGACGGCGTAGGATTCTAACATGTGTGCGCAGAGTTATGGCCAAAACAGTGGTTTTGGGCCGGTTTTAGGACAGCTCTTGGACTGCCGCGTGTGACACCCGCCGTGCGCCGCGGCAGGTATTTATGCCCTGGACCTGTCAGTTGTCATCTCTCTCTGCATATGCTATATTGAAGCATTCTGACACTGTGTTTTGTGTCTCCTAGCCAAACCCTTGCCGTTGTGTGTACGACCTGTGACTGTCGTCACCGTCTGACCAGGCACTGACACCTGGTCAACCGCTGTGTTGCTAGGAAGCTTCTACGCACTTTCTCTTGGTATCAGAGCAGTGAGACAGTTCTCACTGAGCTGCGCAGCAGAGACGCAGCAGAGTAGCAGCAGTGAGAGCCACCGCTGTAGCAGAGCTTCTGGGACCTGTTGGAGACGGCCGGTTGCCGTCCACGTACCCTACCCACCACGTGAGATTGCAGCTGCTGAGGCAGCAGCAGCGGCGTATACCGCCACGCAGAGGTGTGTGGCGGCTGCAGTGCGTGCAGCCGCCCCCCACAGCCGCAGCAGCAGAGCAGCAGCAGCAAGGGCGGTGGCGGCAGCAGCGCAGCAGCAGCCGCTACAGCAGCGTGGCAGCAGCAGCTGCAGCAGCAGCGCAGCACCAGCGTCGGCAGCAGCAGCGCAGCAGCGGCAGCGGCATAGCAGCAGCAGTGGCAGTCGCGGCGGCAGTAGCAGCGCAGCAGTGGCAGCAGCAGCAGCGCGCGGCGGCGGCAGCCAGCAGCAGCTGCAGCGCGCAGCAGCAGCCGCCGCATGCAGCAGCAGCCACCGTGCGCAGCAGCAGCAGCAGCAGCGCAGCCGCTGCTGCCACCGCTGCACACGCAGCTACGCAGCTGCTGCTGCAGCTGACAGCACAGCTGCAGCAGCAGCTGGGCGGAAGCTGTTGCGCAGCTTCCGCGGAGCTGCCGCACGCCACCGCGTAGCAGCAGAACCGTGACAAGAAAAAAAGGAAGGGGACAAGCTGACGTCAGCATTGTTGATTGCTGACATCATCAGGTCATGCTGACGTCAGCAACCACTTGCTGACGTCAGCATTACACTTAGCCAAATTTTCACCCGGAAAGTCAAAAGTTCCCAGCGTTTCAACTCCCCGAGAAACGTAGACAGTTTTGAAATCCGGCAAACTTGTCCTGTCGTCCCATAGTGAGCGGCGACATGAGGTCGCCCGACGACAAGGACAAGGGACCAGGTGATCCCTCCTCCTCTTCTTCAGGGGTATTGAGCCCTCGCTTGCAGGCCATTGAGGACTTGCGCAACCAGCAGGAAGAGATGCGTCGTCTGCAGCGAGAGCAGACTAACGCGATCCGCACGCTGACTGAGCTCCTACGCGCTCAGTCCACGGCTCCTTCACGGATTTCTGAGGGAGCTGCCAGCGTTGCTGCCTCCACCCAGCACTCGGCTGAGGTGCCCGAGACAGGTGCTCCACTTGCTCCACCTCCTGGTGTGGTTTCCCCACCACCTGCGGACCTCCTTGATGACGCGCCATTCATTCCAGGCTTCGAGGATGACTCCCAGGAGCGGGAGATTCGTCTCCTATAGGAGTGCCTCCGTCAGCTGCAGACGGGTATCCGACCTCCACCCGTGTCCCCGATACGACCGTCACCTGACTTCCCCAGTGATCACCCCCTTCCAGGAGTTTTCCCCGTCTCTCGCCCTCCTCAGCCTGCGGTTGCTCTCCCCACGGAGCGGCAGCCAAAGGACTTTGAGGCACCACCTCCACGGTACATCAGCGAGGATGGATTTGACTGTTGGGAGATCCTGTTTCAGGTGTGGGCCACTTCCGAGGGAGTATGGCCTTACTACCACAGCCCATACCAGTCTACAGATCCAGCACAGGTGCTGACAGCAGCCCGGGCCATGCGAGGACTTCTCTACGCCATGCCACGCGAGACTGTCGTCGACTTCCGCCCTTTCCTCGGCGAGGCTGGCACAGGCACCGGAGCAGATCCTCGTGGAGGCTGGGATCTGGCGTTGTCCCTATGTGTGACGCACGCTACGCGTGCGTCACACATTCGTGCTTTCCACTCGCTTCCTCAGGGAGCAGCGGAGCCTACGGCGGATTACTGGCAACGTGCCATGCATGTTTACACGCGTCTGGGGACCTCAGGGGGCACACAGCTGTGGGCACTTCGGACGATCATGCTCGGAGTTCGCCTGGAGTACAACGACATCTTCACACGGTAGAGCGACGCTACTCTCGAGCCCTTCTCAGCCACCCTACAGCTGCTCCCTAGGGCTCATCAGCTCTTCCTCCAGGTGACGTCGGCCCACGAGGCAGCAGTAGCACATCAGGAGACTTCGCTCGTTGCAGCAGTCCTAGCCTCACCACCATCTTCCCTCCTACAGTCACCCTCATCTACCTCCATCACGACCTCATCTTCCGCCTCCTCTTCGACCCCGTCTACACCCACGCAGACGCAGTGCATTGCAGCAGCTGCCCAGGGGAAGAAGAAGAATAGGAAGCGCGGATCGGGTCAGTAGCAGTCGTCATCCAGTGGTAGCAGTGGCCGTTCCGTGCACTGCTACAACTCTGGAGGTGCCCATCGCTACACCGAGTGCCAGCAGCCGCTTGACTGGGGGCGCATCACTTGCGGACTTCAGGCTGCCCATGTTGCTCGCACCGCGTCCGGCACGTCGCCCGCACACTCTTCTAGACGCGCGGCAACCACGACTGCAGCTGTTCCTGCGTCCTCACCAGCGAGCAGCAGTGATCAAGACCCACGTGACCGCACCATCGCCGAGCTTCGTCATCTTCTGGCGCTTCGCTTTCAGGGAGGTGCGAGTGTGTTATCATCATCGAGTGGATCACAGACTGTATGTTCGTCCGTCCTCGTGACTCGTGATGACACATGTGGGGGAGCACTGTCCGCATGTGATGATGTTGGGCCTGACTGCACTGACTGGATTCATGAGTCTCACCGTCGTGATGTACGTCGTTCACTGACGGCTCAGCGTCCCTCTGATGTCGAGTGTTCCATTGCTTGTTGTACAATGACGTCCACCAGTCGTGACTCCGGTGGCACTTGGATCATCGATTCCGGTGCCACCCACCACATGACGTGTCGTCGTAGTGACTTTGTGGTACTCGGTCCTGTCACGACTGTCCGTTCTGTTCGTACAGGCTCTGGTCAGTCCTTACCAGTCCACGGTGTCGGGGTTGTATGCTTTGATGGTCCGTCTGGCCCCCTGTATCTCTCTGACGTGCTGTTTGTGTTTGATCTTGAG
>SZWC01006001.1:49058-60895 GCA_023375785.1 Penium margaritaceum | reverse complement strand
CGTCTGGTACTGGCTGTGGTAGTAGGGCCAGACTCCCTCTGAGTCTGCCCATACCTGAAACAGCACCTCCCAACAGTCAAACCCCGCCTTGCTGTCGTAGCGAGGCGGGGAAGTCTCGAAGTCCTTGGGTCGTCGCTCCGTGGGGAGCTGGACCTCTGGTGGTGCTAGGAGCGGGCGTGGGAAGGGCATGAAAGGCATCAACGCTGCTCCTCCAGCGGCACCCGAGACCTGACGCGGGTCGGTCTGCTGCTGCTGCTGCTGCTGCTGCTGCTGCTGTCCCCTCGGACTGGGCGCCGGTGTCTCAATGCGCAGGCTCCTCATCTGCTCCATCAGCCGGCGAAGCGCGTCCTCCCCAGTGGGAGGTGGCGCCTGATCCCACTCCTCGACCATGGACTCTCGTCTCTGCGCAGGGGCGGCAGTGGGGCCAGCAGACTCCTGGGCCGATGGGGTTGCCTCTCTCTCTCTCCTGGGCTGATGTCCCGGTGTCCCAGACAGAGAGACCAAGGCATCGTGGATCTGTCGCAACGTAGCTGACTGCTCATCCTGGCGCTGGCGGAGTGACGACTGTTCCACCAGCAGGAAGTCAATCGCCTTTGAGCGTGGGCTGCGGCCCCCGCTCGTGACGGTGTCCTCCAGCTCCTTGCCCTTGGAGCCGCTCGGCTCCATGCTGAGGCGGTGCGAAAGTCGTCCGAACGCAGAACCGTCAGCGTTTCTCGCCGATTTAGGACGGTGGCAAAAGTCGACCTTCTGACCAAAAAATCGGCTAAATGCTGAAATTTTTAAAATTTAAATTTTCACCACTAAACATTGAAGGTTGTCCAAATGAATCGAAATTTGGACCACAGAGGCGTCTGAGGATGCTGAAGACAATGGTGAAATTTTTGTCTTCAAAAAGTGGGGAAAAGGCCAAAATGATCTGATTTTGTGCTCAGGCCGAAAAAATGAAAAATTCAAATCAGTGATGCGGAACGGTGAATTCTGGAGGCTACAGAGCTTCAAATGAGGCGAGGAAGAGCGCGATGGAAAGCTTGAGATCTAAGCTTTCCAACGAGCCATAGCGCGCAACTTTTGGTGGCTATTTGAGTCCGGCACAGGCGGGTGAAGAGAGGATGGCGGCTGACGCGATTTGCGTCTGCGGCTCCTCCACGTCCGTGCGGCTTCCAGGAAGCTGCACGGCTGGAGTCAGCACCTAGAAAAGGGACTGGTGCCTCTGGTGCCTGAGTGGCCACGGCCGCTGCTGCTGCTGTTGCTCGCTGATGGTGCTGTTGCTCGCCCGGTTTGCGGCTCCAAGTCGCCACACGGGCGGCCTCGGACCGACTGCTACTGCGCGCAAGAGCTCCAACGGCCTCAAGCCGTTGTGGCACGCTGCAGCTGCAGCACGAACCTGCCGTTGCGGTTTCTGACGCATCAGGATGATGCCATATGCGTCGCTGCGTGCTCTTGTCGCTTCAAGCGACTCAGGGTGGTGATGGGTCCAACCAGGACCTGCTGCTACTGCTGTGGGCTGCTGCCACTGCTGCTGCTCACTGCTGCTGCAGCTGCTGCGTCTCTGCTGCACAGCACGACGAGCACTGGCTCGCCTGCTCTGATACCATGAGAAGATTCCAGGAAGCTTCCTAGCCTTTCTGCTTGCTAGCCTGACAGCACGGGTCTGGCTGGTTGACACACAGGTCATGCAAGGGACAGCAAGGGTAGGGAGAGACACGTGCACTTGTATCTCAAGCTTCAACTGAAGTAAATGTAGAGAGGAATAACAAATGACATGTCCACAGCATAAATAGCCGCCGTGGCTCACGGCGGGTGGCGCACACGGCGGTGCCTGTCAAACCTGAACCGGCCCAAAACCACTGTTTTGGCCATAATTCTGCGCACANACGAAAAGACAGACACAACGACTGGTCACACGCCTACGTCCGGGAACAGCCGGAGAGTGTAAGAAAACAAACATGTAAATCAGCCTGGCAGGGCTGTCCACCGAGAAAATCCTGAAGACCTCCAAACGTAGTCCGTGGGCTGTGGGAGCCCTCTGGTACACTGGGTAGGCTGCCAGGCTGCCTCCAGCGGGTGGAGCATCACCTCAGGGAACTCTGTCTCCAGCTGGGTCCGCCTCAAGGATCTGCACGAGCATGGACACGGCCGAGTGGTCACAACCAACTGTGCAACTGTGTATGACTGACAACATCACAACACTGCTACCGCGGGGCCCAGCAGATGCCCGCACAAAATATAAAACCCTCAACCCTCAATGTAATTTGTGGTTGGGTTTGAAGGTGTTTGTTTCACAAACCTAAAGTATTTTGTGTGCCATGAAAAAACAAAAAAATGGGCATTTTCGCTCAATCACGATCGAGCGATGACCCTTTCTTCGGATTTTTTTCGACGTCCAAGCTGCCTATTATGTGTAGGGTTCAATGTTTTGCGCAAGTGGAGCCGGCGCAAAAACATACAAATGGAAAAGATGGGCAACGGGTTGGAGCAACAGCGCTCTTCATGCAGCGTGCGGGCTTCCACGCTCGTTACATAAGCCTGCTGCCCCCTTCAGTCTGTTGCTCTAGAGTCAAAATCTGGAAGCTCTGGGTTTGTTACTCGTAAACGCGCGCGCCAATGTTAGCACCAGAATGCAGCTGAAAATTGAAAGTGATTGATACAATGAGCAATAATGGGAGACCCCTCCAAGTTCTAGCTCCCCCCACCTTTGTAGAGCTTCTTACTCAGCTAACCAGCCAATCAGAAAATAAACCTAGACCTATTTTGAGGCAAGCAGGGTTTTCTCGGTGAGCCATACCAAATGGCCTACAGCCCAAAACCCGGGCGTCGTCCGTTTTGCCTGAAAACTGGACCATACCATAATACCAACGCTGCAAATGCAGTCGTGTGCTCACAAACAGCTAGAAAAATATAAGCAAAGAGTTATGGCTGCCTGAACCCAGGTAGTGCATACGATTGTCCATGATGCCAAATAGTGCCACGCAACATGAGACGTGGACCCTAGGCAGAGCATGACGCTGCAAAGGCAATAGTACTGTCAGATCCAACGCCTGACGCATGCTGACAGTCTCTGCGGTGGCAATGACCGCCGGCGGCCCAACCGTCGAGGAGGCCTGCCGATGGAGCTGAGCGTGTCGTCGGAGAGAGGAAGACCCAGCGATTTGCAAGTAGGCCTAAGCGTGAGTCGGCTCCACCGGACGACACTCCAGCAACGCCGAGTCTCGCTGTTAGTCATCTGCGCACCGATGTACACAAGTCGGGGGGACACAACAGAGCACAATGAGGATGCGATAAAAAACCAACACTCCTCCATGACTCATATGCCTAGTGCACATGGGCGGGGAGAGACACAATCAACAGTCAGCCTCCCCCAAGGCATGCAGAGACGTAGGTAGGGACAAGGAGCGCAACTCACGGATGCACACCGACCGAACTCATAGCCTTCTTGAACGAGTCACGCTTCAGCGCCTTGGTCAAGAAGTCAGCCAGCTGTCGTGCTGTCTCAAGCCACACAATGCTCATGCTTCCGCCATGCAATAACGAACGCACATACTGATACTCAAC
The DNA here is from genome assembly GCA_023375785.1 of Penium margaritaceum. Classification (NCBI taxonomy): domain Eukaryota; kingdom Viridiplantae; phylum Streptophyta; class Zygnematophyceae; order Desmidiales; family Peniaceae; genus Penium; species Penium margaritaceum. The sequence goes on along the minus strand of SZWC01006001.1, from coordinate 57,343 downwards.
GTTGATATGCTTTGAGCGTGTGTGATTCATGCCGTCATTGTCGACGATGGCCATGGCATTCTCATTATCAAAATGCAACGTGATGGATTCGACGGACTGACGCAACTCAGACAACAGACGACACAACCACACACTCTCACACGCGCCTAAGCCAAGGGCCACATACTTAGCCTCGACATTGCTGCGTGCAATGCACGCGTGCTTGCCACTGCGCAAGGTCACAGCCGTGCCGCCGATTAGAAAGATTCAGCTTGTTCGACTCTTATTGAGTCCAAAAAACTGAGTCTTTCTAATCGGCGGCACGGACTACTGGGCGAGTCACTATAAGTGTAGCCCATCCCGACAAGAGACGCCTGACGGCGGAACATGAGACCCCGCCGAGGAGTTGAGACCGCATAACGTAGTACTTGGATCGCGGCCTCGAAGTGAAGGTGACGTGGCTCTTGAGAAAACTGAGCTGGGATGTTGACGGCGAACGCGATGTCTGGGCGCGTCGTCGTCGCCAAGAACATCAATGACCCGATGACTCACAGATACGTGGTCACGTGAACTGGCTCCCCCACAACGGCTGGGTCTGGGTTCTTCACCTTCACCTGGCCATCAGGTGACATGGGTGAAGATGCGCTCGGCACGAGGGGCAGGTCCTCGGCGAAGCGAGTGGACAGGGTCTGCAAATAGGCAGCCTGGTGGACATGTAGGATGCCCTGGGAGCGATCATGCTCGAACTCCATGCCCAGGAAAACCCGGGCAGACCCGAGATCCATCATCTGGTAGGTGGTGTATAGCAGGTCTTTGACACGGTGGATGGCAGGCATGTCTGGCGACGCAATGAGGATATCGTCGACGTAGACCAGAACAGAGGCGAAGGTCTGGCGTCGCGGGCTGATGAACAGTGCAGGGTCAGCGGTGCTGCGTAGGAGGCCACCGTGGAGGAGTGTGTTGCTAATCTCCTGGTTCCAGCACCAAGGCGACTGCTTCAGGCCATAAAGGGCCTTCCGCAGCCGCCTGACTCTCCTAGTGCCATCGTCGAAGCCTAGGGGCTGCACCATGTACAGCTCCTCACCCTCCAACGAGCCATGAAGGAAAGCGTTACTCACATCCATTTGATGCAGCTCCCACCCATGCTGAGCAACCAGGCTGAAGAGCGCCCAGCTAGTGGAGAACCGACCAACAGGGGCAATGATGTGGTCGTAATCAACCCCGTGGACCTGCGCAAACCCCTTGGCTGTGAGGCGGGCCTTGTACTAGTCCAAGGACCCGTCCGGCTTCCATTTATGTCGGAAGACCCACTTAGCACCGATGGCCTTCCGACCTGGAGGGAGGTCAACGAGGTCATACACATGGTGCTTCTGGATAGCGGAGAGCTCGTCGGCGTAGGCAACATCCCAATGTCCGGCCTCAGGGGAGGCTCGAGCCTCGCATAGGGTGGCTGGGTCCTCCGGAAGTGATATGGAGCGAATCGAGAGAGCATGTGCATCTCGAGCTCCAGGTGGGATGCCAATGCTCCTGATGGAGCATGGCATAGCCCAATGCGGAGCCTGGGTGAAGGTCTGCAATGATGGCCGAAGTGGTCAGGTCGAGGTTCCCCACTCATAACCATAGGAGTTGAGGAGACACGTGGAGCGACAAGGGGCCGAGGCGCCACAGGGTGCGGTGCAGCGGTCTGCGCGCTCAGTGATGGCCTTCGTCGGAGGCTGTCGTGTGGGCCATGCGTGTAGCGCGGCAGAGTAGGAGATGGCACCGAGTCCGAAGGGATAATAGAGGCAGACGGGGCTGCTCTCACCGAGGGACGAGCAGACGCAAATGGGGCTGCTGGCCCGGAGGGGCAAGCAGGCGCGACAGGAGCTGCTGGCCCAGAGGGGCCAGCGGGTGTGATAGGTACTACCAGTCCAGAGGGGCCAGTAGGTGTAACTAGGGCTGCTGGCCCGGAGGGGCAAGCGGACGCGACTGGGCCTAGTGGATCGAAGGGGTGAGCGGGTGCGACAGGTACTGCCGGTCTAGAGGGGCCAGCAGGCGCGACTGGGGTTGCTGGCCTGGAGGGGCTAGCACACGCGACTAGGGCTGCTGGCCTTGAGAGGCCAGCGGGCGCAACTGGAGTTGTTGGCCCCAAGAGGCCAGCGAGTGTAACTGGGGCTGCTGGCTTGGAGGGGTCAGCGGGCACAAGTGAGGCTATTGACTCAGAGAGGCGAAGTGATGTGTCACTGGAAGCGGCAGGACAGAGGACGGACTCACCACTCCCCCACGCGACGGGAGGGACACGGACGAGCCGGAGCGAATAAGATCGTGTCGAAACAACTCCTTAAAGAAGAGGGCATCACAAGACTCGACGATGCAGTGCCGGGACGGATCCCAGAAGGGCCAGGCCTTGGACTGATAGGAGACGCTGAGAAAGGTGCAAGGACGACCGCGAGGGACGAGCTTGCCGCCCTGTTGTGGGGCGGGTAGCCACACGATGGCCACGTAGTCCCACACACGAGCCGGGCAAAGGTCAGCGCGCTGATCGCACCAGTGATGGTATGGCGTGGACTGGCGGGGAAGAGGCCCGTTGGGAATCCGGTTCTAGACCCATGTCATGTTAGCCATGGCTTTAAAGGAGAATCCATCAAAGAGACCAGACTCAACCCACATGGTGCGGACAGCGTCGGCCATATTGCGGTTCCACTGCTCGGAGACGCCGTTCTGAGCGGGTGTGTAGGGCGCTGATGTCTCATGGTGGACACTGTGGAAAGCGAGAAATGTCGTGGACTCGCCCATAAACTCACCACCGCGATCGGAGCAAAAGCGAGGAAGAGATGGACCACACTCGGGCACCGCAAGGACAAGCCAGTCCTGAATGGTGCGGGCAACATTGCTCTTCTGCCGAAGGCAGAAAACCTAACGGCAGCGAGATTAGTTGTTGGTGAGGGTGAGGACATATCGGCCACGCTCTCCGACTCGGTAGGGAGGAGACCCATGACATCGGAGTGGACCAGGTCTAGAGGGGCGGACACACGAGAGGAAGACTGAGGGTACATGGACCGGTGCATCTTGCCCTGAGCGCAATGAATGCACTCCGTGGGGCACAGCCAAGGGAAAGGGTCTGTGTCAAGGCCCTTGGCCAGCTGGTGCATAGCATGCTATCGATGCCAGCAGAGTGGACGTGGCAGAGGCAGCGGTGCACGAGGCGGGTGTGCTGTGGAGAGAGCAACTGGTGACAAACATATGGTCTGTGGTGGCCGACGGTGCGGGAACAGAAGGAGAGGAGGACAAACGAGGAACATGCCACAGGTTTCCACGGGCGGTGGCGTGAAGAATGACGAGACTAGACGGACGCAACGACACAGTGCCAACACCACGCGATTGCACAACGTCCATGCTCATGCGTTCAAAGATAGTAATGGATAGGATTCTGAGTTCAAGACCCGGATTGAAGAGGACATCGGTCACAAAGACATCACCGCCAGGACCACGGAAACAAACCACGTCGACGCTGCGCACAAGTAGCACCTGTTCGAAGCCCGTCCTGACACCGCAGCCATCGCCAACAAGACCAAGCATACTAAAGGCCTCACGCGAGGCCGTCATTTGATGCGTGGCTCCGGAGTCACTGATCCAGGTCTCGGCAGGGTCTTGGATCGGAGTTGCCATATCACTGACAGTCACATGGCAGCAAGGGGGGGCGAACCGACACTGCCAATCATCACGCCACGCGACGTCATCCCGAAGGGGGGCAAAGGAGATCACGGAAGACGGTGAGAGAGAAGAAGAAGCAGGACATGACTGTAGCTCAATGTCAGTCAAGCAAGATGAGGGGGACGAGCAGGAGGAGATGCAAATTGCACTTCCTTGGGGGGGAGGGCGAGGCAGGCCGAGCTGAAGCGCAATGAACTGCTCCAGCTGACACTCACCCGTGGACAGCCCCGGAGTGTAGACTGAGTGTGGAGTGACATCGCCTGAGCCCAGATAGAAGGAGGATGGTCCTGGTGAAGGGAACGGAGACATCAACGGCTGTGGGTGATGCTGTTGTGGAGTTGGCGTCGACGGGACCGGTGAGGCGGTTCGAGGAGTGGAGCTGTTGGACGGGGTCGAGGCGTGAGGGGCAGCGGCTGCTACGGCGCCAGAGGCGAGACGACACTCCCGCTGGCGACAAATGGTGGCAATGACGTGTGCCTCGTCCGTTGGTAGCGAGCATGTGTACCACACGTGCCCTGGCTGGCCACAGTTATGGCAGACCAAGCCACCACGGCTGGACCCAGTCGACTGGTGCTGCTACTGCTCACCCATGCCATTCTTGCTTCGTTTCTTCTTCTTCCAAGGCAACGAGGAGCTGTTGGAGGTAGCTGTTGCGGAGGAAGCAATGGCCACTGAGGCAACGATAGGGGAGGCAATGGCCTCTGTGCGCTGGAGGCAGGAATCCTGATGAGCCTCCTCAATCCAAAGGAAGAGCTTGTATGCCCAGGGCATGAGGGTGCCCTAGGCCGCCATGGTGGAGAGGATATCCTGGGAGTAGTGCACAAAGACATCCGCGTACACGCCACTGGCACCGCGGTTGATGGTGAGGAGCGCGACTAGAGGGGGTGGAGCAGAGGTGCCGCGGCGACGGAGGATGTCCTTAGCCCTCTGCCTGTAAGCGGTGATTGTCTTGGTCACCCCCATGTGGAGGGAGTTGAACTCTCGCAGTAGACAGCAGGTCTCAACCTCAGTGGACAGGCGATGGGGACGGGTAAGGACGTGCCATGCGACTGCAGGGTCTAGGGTGCCGCCAGCGGTGAAGTCATCGAGAAAGGGCACTAAAGCTAGGCAGGAAGCCGGAGGAGCAACGGGGACAAGGCTGCGGATGGCGCCACCAGTGTCATATAGTTGGTCGGCCCGAGTGGAGTCATGCGGAAGAGTGTAATAGGCGCACAAGCCTTCACCCAACGACCAGATGCAGAAGCTGAGCTCCCAGCTCTGATACTGCTCGCCGGCTTGAAGTGGCGGGGGCGGCGTATCAAAATCTTTTTGCCTATGGCCGGCGTCCAGAGTGGGGCCAAGGACGGAGGTCACTGTCTGCTGCTAGCGCTGAGTCTGATACTATGCCAGGTAATGCGTAGCAGCGGACACAACGAGGCTGGCGTGCCCAGGAGGAATGAATGGCGGCAGGGCATCGGTGGAAGTCTGTGAGGCCCGTGGCTACAATGCTGCAAGCTGCTGCGTCAAGGCGACGAGCTGCTGCTGAATGATAGCCTGGGGGTCCAGGGTGCAAGCGACAACGCCTGTGGGATGCTGCTGCTGCTATTCCTATTGTTGTTGCTGTTGCAACTACTACAACTTCTGCAAAAAGGGGGGGTACCCCCCTGGGGATCCCCCCAACGGAGGAGGACCCCTCCCCACTTGGGCTGTTAGCCATGGTGGGTTTTGGTGCCTCCTCTCTTTGTCTTTTTTTTGTGCTGCTGATGTCAGTAGTGACATCAACCTAGGACGGCTGACGTCAGCAATTGTCGTCACGTTATCTTCGTGGCTGCTACTATAGAGTTTCTTCTTCCCTCTCCCCCTCCTTTTTTGTGTATTGATGATGTCAGCAATGGCGTCAGCAGTGATATCAGTAGTGGGATACTGACGTCGGCAGCAGCTATTGTTGGGGCCACTACTACACGGCTACGGACGCCACTGTTGTCGATGCCGCTACTACTGTTGTTGGTACCGCTGCCGCTGCTTGCCGTTGTTTCTACTCCTATTGCTGCTGCTACTGTTGCTACTACTGCTATAGCTACTGCGAGCTGTTGTGGCTAGTGTGGCTACTTCAACAGCTATGCCAACCGCTGTTGGGATGAGGGAATTCTTTTTCTTCATTTTTTGTTTTTTCTTCCTTTTTCATCTATCATATCGAGCTTCACTGCTTGTTGTGAGCAGCGGGCTATGAGCAGTGAGCTCAGTACAAGAAGTCCGGTGCTCGCTGCGAGCAGTGCGCTCACCGCTTGTAGCACATCGCTCACGGCGAGCAGCGGGCTACGAGAAACAGCAGCCGCTGCTGGCTGCTGCTGGCTGCTGCTCGCTGCTACTGCTGTTGCAGCTGGCTGCTGCTACTTCCTAATCCTGCTCCTTGTTGCTACTACTGTTGCTCGCTGACGCTGTTGCTCCTGCTGCTCGCTCCCGCTACTACTACTTCTGCGAGCTACTACTAGTGGCCTTTGCTGTTGCTTGTTACTGCAGGCTGCTGCTACTATGAGCTGCTACGAGCTACTACTGCTCCAGGCTACTGCTACTACACGTACCTACTGCTAGCTGCTGCTACCACTTCTCGTTGCTACAGCTGCAAGCTGCTGTTGCTGCTCGCTAGTGCCAGTCACTACACCTGGGTGACATTGCCGCGTGCGTCGTCACTCCTAGGTATCGGAACCAGCCTGTCACTCGCCTCCTCACGTCACGCGTGGGGGTCAGTGCTACTTGAAAATCCGGCAGCATTTCCCCTTGCCCAGTGGCCGTGGGAAAAAGTCTGACGCCGCCACCAGGCGGATCAATGCTGCCGGATGAAATCCGGAAGCATTTCCCCTGCACTGGCGCGTATGCGCGTCCGCCGGCGTTGTCTAGCACCTGTACGCCAGTCTTCTACTGCTAGTGCTACGTGCTGGCTCCGATATCGGAATGGAAAAGCTAGACAGCAGGTTAGGGCAACATCATTGTTGATGCAGCGTGCGGGCTTCCACGTTTGTTGCTTAAGTCTGCTGCTCCCTCAGTCTGCTGCTCTAGAGTCTAAGTCTGGAAGCTCTGGGTTTGTTACTCATAAACGCACGCGCCAGTGTTAACGCGAGAAAGCAGCTGAAAACTGGAAGTGACTGATTAGGAATGAAGAATGAGCAACATTGGGAGACCCCTCCAAGTTCTAACCCCCCCCCAGCTCTGTAGACCTTCTTACTCAGCTAACCAACTTATCAGAAAATAGACCTAGACCTATTTTCAAGCAGGCAGGGTTGTCTCGGTGAGCCCTGCCAGACGGCCGACAGCCCAAAACCCGGGTGTCGTCCGTTTTGCCTGAAAACTGGACCATACCATAATACCAACGCTGCAAATTCAGTCGTGCGGTCAGAAACAGCTAGAAAAATAGCAGCAAAGAGTTCTGGCTGCTCGAAACCAGGCAGTGCCTACGATGGTCCATGATGCCAAACAGTGCCACGCAACATGAGGCATGGACCCTAGGCAGAGCATGATGCTGCAGACTCAATGGTACAGTCAGATCTAGTGCCTGACACATGCAGACAGCATCTGCCGTGGCAATGCCCGCCGGTGGCCCGACCGCCGAGGAGGCCTGCCGATGGAGCTGAGCACGTCGCCGGAGAGAGGAAGCCCCAGCGAACTGCTAGTAGGCCTCAGTGTGCATCGCCTCCACCGGATGACATTCTAGCAACGTCGAGTCTCGCCGTCAGTCATTTGCACACCGATGTACACAAGCCGGGAGGACACAAGAGAGCACAATGAGGATGCAATAAAAACCAACACATACAAAACCCTAAACTTTAACAGGGGGTTTGCACGTTGAAAAAAAAAAAAAGAAAGGGTCATCGCTCAATCGCGATCTTGCAAGGGAGCGAGGGTCGCAATGGATCGATGGTCACATGACCCTCCTCGCAATGCTCGATCAGCGACGCATGTTGCTGGTCAAGCATGGCGAGCGAGGCTAGATACCTCGTTCATTTTTTTTGCTACACATGGTTGACATGAAATTCCGCTCATGGATATGGGAGGGTCCGCCCTTCAGGGTCATAGAGATCATGGCTATTTTGCCCCCATTTTATTGTGCTCTGGGGAAGTATCACGAGGAAGCTCAGAACAGACAAAACATTATCAACGTCTTGCTCCCACTTTGGAACGTTAGGGCATGGTGACGATGATGTTTTGCATCGCACTGTCAATGCGCCGGATAGCAACGGTCTAGAAAACGGGTCCCGACATGGGAGGCCGCCAACCGCTCTTGGTATTGCAACCAAGATAACATATCACCCTCGAACGAGGGATCCACACTTTAGGTTCGTTTGGTTTGCAACCTCACGAAGTCCGCATGTTGGTCTTTAGTGTCTACCTTTGGTTGGACACTCTGTGAGGAGTCTCAAAGGCAAGAACTGTAAATGGATGCATGCAAGGTACAGGCTTTTATACTTGCAGAGCTTTGCTAAAGCTTCTGCTTGTAGTGGCTCCACTGGAGCCAACCTCAACCTACAATCCTACTTGGCGCGTCCTTAGACCGCCAAGTGTCATCCTCAAGCCAGGCTTTTAGTAAGCTTCATAGAAGCTTCCTGTCCAAGTTTTGGCCACAACAAAATGTGGCCGTC
>SZWC01006001.1:24145-45426 GCA_023375785.1 Penium margaritaceum | reverse complement strand
TGTCAATGCGCCGGATAGCAACGGTCTAGAAAACGGGTCCCGACATGGGAGGCCGCCAACCGCTCTTGGTATTGCAACCAAGATAACATATCACCCTCGAACGAGGGATCCACACTTTAGGTTCGTTTGGTTTGCAACCTCACGAAGTCCGCATGTTGGTCTTTAGTGTCTACCTTTGGTTGGACACTCTGTGAGGAGTCTCAAAGGCAAGAACTGTAAATGGATGCATGCAAGGTACAGGCTTTTATACTTGCAGAGCTTTGCTAAAGCTTCTGCTTGTAGTGGCTCCACTGGAGCCAACCTCAACCTACAATCCTACTTGGCGCGTCCTTAGACCGCCAAGTGTCATCCTCAAGCCAGGCTTTTAGTAAGCTTCATAGAAGCTTCCTGTCCAAGTTTTGGCCACAACAAAATGTGGCCGTCACGGGGTTTGAACCCGCGATCTCTGGTTTGAGACTCCGGTGCCTATTCAACCATGCCAAAAAGGTATGGTTCCTATGATGAGCCACAGGGGACATACCCATTATGGGCAGTGCATTCCTGGCCCATCTCAGAACAGACCAAGGGGACGTACTCCACAGAGCAGTGCATGCCTTGTCTGTATGTGTAGCTAGCCAGCTAGGCAGTGGACAAGGTGCATACTATTTCAACACGCACATGGCTGAAATACACTTTCAATGAAACCATGTCATACATCATTCCAAACACTCTGTCCCACATGTCCACCCTCCACAGTTGGCTGAGGTCCTCACCAATATGTTCACAAGTTCCAAGATGTACGTTTGATGTCCTTCATATCACTGCAAATTGTTATGCCAAACGGAGCGTAGATGGTGAACATGTAGAAGTTATGAGGCTGGACACCATTAAGAATTTGGGACACTTGAGCAATTTCTAATCAGCGGTAAGTGTACTTCGATGAAAACTGTTGAAATGGTCGAACATACATATACAAGTGTTGAGTTACGAATGAGACATAGTCGGGGTCCGTTGGTCGATTGCCGAGCGATACGTGTGGACTCGCGTCGTGAGTGGTCCGATTCGAGACGCTCCGCCGAGAAGTTGGGGGGCTTCGAGGATCAACGATGAAGATGCGAGATGCATCTCTACAAATCAAGATGTGTCTCGATATGTCAAGAAGTAGACCAAAGGCCAATACACTTCTATCGTAGACTCTTCAGAGTTGTTGGAGTTGTCAAAACGTTCGAGAAGGTTCATCACAGGACGAGGGAAGTTGGTTGAATTGCCCTCGACTGTTGGAGTGAAAATCGGGGTCTCGTCATGCGGTGGGCTCTTTTTGTAATGACATAATACCCGGTCAGAAGATTAGGGACTCGTGTACGTCTGGTACGAAACACTCCCCCCCCGCCTTTTAGCCGTGATGTTTCGGCGCGCGTAAAGATGTGGCCTGATGACAGTGGAAATAGCCGTTGATGAGGTGATCGACGTCTCAGAGGTTGTTGTAGAGTTCCCAATTGCTATGCGCTGGGTTGTAGCCGTGCCACTTGATAAGATGTTATGTTGTTTTGTCACGTCGTTGATGGCCAAGGATGTCCTCAATGTTGTACTAAGTGTCCTCGTCCACTTGCACAAGAGGGGGAGGGATATCACTGCCGGGGAAGTTCTTTCTGGTGTCTCAATAGTCCTTCAGTCTGCTAATGTGGAACACCAGAAGGATGTTTATAGTGTCAAGGATTTTGAGTCGCACAACCACGGGGAATCGCATATGTTGGTTTCATGCATCTCTCATTGTACTCTGTTTTGTTCTCCCAAATTTTGTACATCGGTGTGCAGATGAAAAACGGCAAGACGCAATGCTGCTAGAGTTTTGTCAGGTGGATTCAATGCACGCTTAGGCCTACATGCATTTTGTTGGAGCATCCTCCCTCCAACGTGCTCAGCTCCATCGGCAGACCTCCTCGGCAGTGGTGCCGCAGGCAGTCACTGTCCCTCCATATGCAGTCTTCACGCGTCCAGTGCTCAGTCTGACTCCGCTATTGCATTTGCACCGGCATGTTATGCTTAGGGTCCAAGTTCTTACAATATTCAGACACTATTGGTACCGGGGACTAGCGTAGACGCCGCCTAGGTTTAGGTGGCCATAACTCATTGCTACTGTTTTCCTACATGATTCTGACCACACGACTGCCTTTGCAGGGTGCATATTATGGTATGATCTAGAATTCAGGCGAAACGGACGACGCCCGAGACTTGGGCTGACGAGTGTCTGGCAGGACTCACCGAGAATACCCTGCTTGCCAGAAAACAGGTCATTTTTTGATTGGCTTAGAAACAAAGTTGGAGCCGACCAGCCACCTCCTGAGCCTTGGGATGAGGATCCACACATGCCAGACATGGAGGGCGACTCCCCCGAGCATGAGATTCATATGCTTCAGGAGCGTATCCGTCAGCTTCAGACGAGCTCTGGGCCCCCACACACATCTCGCTTTCCTGAGTCTCGATCGTCGCCTGACCTCCACCCCAGCGACTTCCCTCTTCGCGTTGTCTTTCCCATCTCTCGTCCTTCCCAGCCTGTGGTTGCTCTCCCTACGGAGTGGCAACCCAACGACTTCGAGATGCCGCCTCCCCGGTATGTCAGCGAGGACGGATTTGACTGCTGGGAGATCCTCTTTCAGGTCAAGGCCACTTCAGAGGGCATGTGGCCCTACTACCACAGCCCGTATCAGACTACGGACCGAGCTCAGGTACTGACAGCGGCTAGGGCGATGCTCAGACTCCTCTATGCCATGTCGCGTGAGACCGTCGTTGACTTTTGCACGTTCCTTGGCGAAGCGGGCATAGGCACCAGCGCTGATCCACGCGGGGGCTGGGATCTAGCGCTGTCCCTGCTCGCTGCAGAGACGCATGCCACCCGCGCTGCATACATTCGTGCCTTTCACTCCCTTCACCAGGGGCCTACCGAGCCCGCAGCAGACTACTGGCGGCACACTATGCGCATCTACACGCGCCTTGGGACTTCAGGAGGTACACAACTGTGGGCGCTCCGCACAATCATGCTTGGGGTTCACCTTGAGCACACCGACATCTTCACACGGTACAGTGACGTCGTGCACGAGCCTTTTTTGGCCTCACTACAGCTTCTTCCCTGGGTGCACCAGCATTTCCTCCAGGTGACTTCAGCCCGTGAGGCAGCCGTGGCTCATCAGGAGACCTCCATTGCTACAATAGTCATTGCATCACCACCGGCGCCCCTCCTATAGACCCCTTCTCCATCCTCCGCCTCGTCATCCTCCTCCCCTTTGACCCCGATTACACCGACTCAAACACAGGGTGTCGCAGCAGAAGCACAAGGGAAGAAAGGGTGACAAAAGCACGGCTCCGGCCAGCAACAGCCACAGCAGCAGCCATCATCGGGCAGTAGCGGTGGCGCTCCGTTCACTGCTACAATTGTGGAGGCGCCCATCGCTACACCGAGTGCCAGCAGCCGCTCGACTGGGCATGGACTACTCGCGGGCTCCAGGCTACACACGCACTCTGGTCTACATCGAGCAGCACATCCTCCGGATACGCAGCAACCACGACCGCAACAGATCTTGCTTCTTTACCAGCGACCAGCGGCGACCCCGACCCACGTGATCGCACCATCACCGAGCTCCGCCACCTTCTCGCGCTCCACTTTCAGGGAGGTTTGAGTGTGTTGTCACAGCCGGGTGGTTGATAGACTGTCGGTCCGTCTGTTCAGGTGACCCGGGATGACTCGTGTGGGGGGCCACAGTCGGCATGTGATCACGATGGGCCTGACTGTACAGATTGGATTTATGAGTCTCACCGTTGTGCCCTTCATCATTCCTCCCCACCTGCTGCCCAGCGTCCGTCCGAGGCCGAGTGTTCCATTGCCCGTTGTACAGTGGCATCCTCCAGTCGTGATTCCGGTCGCATTTGGATCATCGATTCCGGTGCCACTCATCACATGAGGTGTCGTCATAGTGATTTTGTTGTTCTCGGCCCTGTTGCGTCTGTCCGTTCCGACCGCATAGGCTCTGGTCAGTCCTTGCCAGTCCAGGGTGTTGGGGTCGTACATTTTGATGGTTATTCTGGCCCCTTATATCTTTCCGAGATGCTATTTGTGCCTGACCTTGAGCTCAGTTTGCTTTCTACCCGTGCTTGCACACTGATGGGAATCTCTGTGGAGCACACTGCCGATTCCGCGACTGTTACTGCTATTGACACTCGCAGCATTGTTCTCCGTGCCTCTATTGTGGATTATCTGTATCGTGTCTCTTGGACTTCTGCTCCTTGCTCTTCCTCCCCTTCAGCTCGTGTTTTTGTCACTGGTTTCCTGTCTCTTGATCACGAGAGATTGCTTCATCTCCGTCTGTGTCATGTGGGCTCCGACACTAGGTCAAAGCTCATCGGACACAGCCTGCTCTCGGTCTTGACACGACTTCTTTCGAGAAGCCGCCCAAGCTCGACTGCCTCTTCTGTGCCCAGGGTAAGATGCATCGGTGCACTTATCCTGACTCCCGCTCTCGCACCCTTCGCCCTCTCGAGTTAGTCCATTCAGACCTCCTTGGTCCTCTTCCTATCGAGTCTTTGTCCGATCAGGGTCGATACGTCCTGACCCAAACTGATGACTTCACCCGGATGCGGTGGGTCTACAGCCTGCACCAGAAGAGTGACGCCGCTCTCGCGGTTCGCCTCTCCCTAGTGATGGCTGAGCGTCAGTCCCGCCACACTCTGCACACCTCCGGCTCGTATCGTGGTAGTGAGTTTCTAGGCGAGATGGATAGCTTCTTCGCTGAGCACGGGATTTTTCACCAGGTCTCCGCTCCTGCTACTCCTCAGCAAAACGGTGTTTCTGAGCGTTGGAACCGCACCATGGAGGATACGGTTCTTGCTATGCCGTCTGAGTGCGGTCTCCCGGAGTCCTTCGCTTTTGAGGGCTTTGCCTACATGACTTGGGTCTGGAACTGCCTCCCGCACGGTCCCCTTCCAGACAACGTTACACCGTATGAGCTTTGGTTTGGTCACCGTGCTGACCTACGCCTTGCTCGCGTCTGGGGATCCTTGGCTTCCGTGTGGTACACCGAGGACCAGCAGGGGTCCAAGGTCTCACCGCGGGGCCGCTTGTGTGCCTTCGTCGGCATCTCCCCACGGTCGAAGGCCAGGCACTTTTGGGACCCTGCTCGTCGTCGCATTGTTGACCCCAGAGACGCGCTCTTCTTTGAGTCTCTCACCTACCATGATCTGACATTGATTACGTCACTGTCTTTCACCCACATTCCTACGTGTGAGGTCTCTCGCCAAATGGGGGAGTCTGCGCCTGTGAGCACTCCTCGCCAGGCTGATGTGTCCGTTTGAACTCCCTCCACTTTGCGGTCTCCGTTCTTGATGACCCAGCGATCATCGCTGTCGGCCGAGAGACCTCTCCAGCACCGCCGGCTTCTACCCCTATTCCCTCGCATCCCTCGCGTATCCATGATCCTACACCTATGTGTACTCCTGTGTCCGTACCTGTGTCCGCCGGCACTCCTGCCTCTGTGCATAGCCCTGCCTCACCTACTCCTTCTTTCACCCCGAGTCATGTGTCTCCCACACCCGCATCTCCTCGCACAGCATCACCAGCTCTCTTGCCTCAGTCCTCCCCAGCTGTGCTTGTGCCTGATTCTGAGCCTGAGGTGCTCCCCTCGAGCCCAGGTTACTCCCGTGAGCCTGGCGGTCGTCTTCAACCGTTGGACTCCGGAGCTCAGCGAGTGCCTGATCCTACACCCAGGCGCTCCACTCGTAGTATCACGAGTGGCGATCCCGGCACAAAGGCCCTAGGCGTGAGTGTCCGCACTGAGCACACAGAGGTATACCTAGCGTGTCCCGTAGGGCACGATCTCGTCACTCGCGAGTTTTACTTTGCTTGTGATGCAGCAGCCGATCTTGTGGTTGTCACACCTACCAACGATGTGTGCGCTCTTGCCACGCAGAGCTCCCCCTCTTTGGCGCGTGACCCAAGCACACTGAGGGAAGCTCTCTCAACACAGGATGCTGATGCGTGGCGTGCTGCGTTCGAGGATGAGCTTCGCACCATCCGAGAGCACGGAGTTTACGAGCTAGTCAACCTTCCACCTGGGAGGAAGGCTATTCAGGTCAAGTGGGTCTTTCGCAAGAAAGTGAAGCCAGATGGCTCACTAGAACGCCACAAGTCTCGCTTGGTTGTCAAGGGGTACTCTCAAATTGATGGCATCGATTACACTGACACCTTCGCCCCTGTCGGCCGCATGACCTCAGCTCGAGCTCTGTTCGGTGTAGTGGATCAGCATGACTGGGAACTACACCAGATGGATGTGAACAATGCGTTCCTCCATGGCTCTCCAGATAAGGAGATCTACGTGGCTCAACCACTCGACTTTGAGGACGGTGACAAGGTCTGGCGCTTGCGCAAGTCCTTGTACGTCCTCAAGTAGTCTCATCAGTGTTGGAACCAGGAGATCACTGGGACCGTGACTCGTGCGGGATATGTACAGATTGAGGCAGATCCCTCTCTCTTCATCCGACGAATGCCTGAGCGGTTCACCGCCATCCTGGTCTATGTGGATGACCTTCTGATCACGTCTCCTTCACTAGAGGCCGTGAAGGAGGCCAAGGCTGTCCTCCAGAGTGCCTATAGGATGAAGGACCTTGGTCCTGCAACGGTGTTTCTTGGCATGGAGATTGTGCGAGACCGCAGACGTCGTACTCTACTACAGCATCAGGCCTGATACGCACGGGTTGTGGGGGAGCGCTTCAGCGACCTCCTCGGCGCAATGCCCATGGCCTCCACACCTCTCACACCTGACGGGCAGGATGCCCTGAAGGTGGAGGATCCCACATAGCTAGGTGAGACAGTGGATGTGACCTTGTACCTCCGTCTCATCAGATCTCTGATGTACCTGGCCACTACCACACCTCCTGACATCGCATTTGCCGTCAACTTCTTTGCCCAGTTTTTGTAGGCTCCATGTGCTAGAGCCCTTCACGTGGCTGTGCGAGTGGTGCGGTGCGTGGTCTCCATACCGTACCTCAGACTCTGCTTTCGCCGGCAGTGTTCAGTGGTCCTTGATGGCTACACCAACAGCGACTAGGCCTGGAGCCCAGATGGATGCATTCGCACCGGTTATGTGTTCTTGCTCGGTGGGACCGTTGTGTCCTGGCGCATTGGGAAGCAGGGCTGCATTGCACGTAGCTCATCGGAGGCAGAGTACGTTATTCTGGGTACAGGGGCTGCTGAGGTAGTATGGCTGCAGCGCCTGTTCCATGAGCTTGGCCAGTCAGTACCCGCTATCGTGCTTCGCTGCGACAACCAGAGTGCTCTATCCATTACGGAGAACTCTGGTGTGTTTCATGCTCGCACGAAGCACATTGCGGTTGAGCACCACTTCGTGCGTGATCTGGTGGAGCGAAACGTGATCTCCGTCATTTGGGTTGGCACTGACATGCAGTGTGCTGACTTCTTTATGAAGGCACTAACACGCGGAAAGTTCCTGGTGGCCATTTGTTCTGTTGGACTTCGCCCCTTGCCTAAGAGTGGTTGAGTGTGGGGTGTGTCCGTGTCCGTGTCACATTTTTCGTTACACTTGTTTTTGTACTCATCTCAGTGTTGCATGTGTATGGACATGCGTACCATCGGGTCATGGGGGAGTGTTGTGATTTGTGACGTTCCTGTCGACCTATAGAGTTTACTGTGACCACTCGCCCGTGTCCATACTCGTGCAGATCCCTGATGCGGATCCTGGAGGCACCCGTGCGTCATCTAGTGGCGGACTACCATCCTAGAGCTGACCGATGACCGTTCGAGAGCTCTGGACGCTACCCGGGACCTCCTCCAGCTTTTCTGCAGCACACAAGAGTTTATTGTTGGACTAGCCGTGGGCCCGATTTGCATGTTTTTGTATTGTGTGTCCACCCCTTGATGTGGTGAGCTAGAAACCTAGGCAGCAGGTTGGGGCAACATGCATTGTTGATGCAGCGTACGGGCTTCCACGCTCGTTGCTTAAGTCTGCTGCTCTCTCAGTCTGCTGCTCTAGAGATTAAGTCTGAAAGCTCTGGGTTTGTTACTCAGAATTGCGTGCGCCAGTGTTAACGCCAAAAAGCAGCTGAAAACTGAAAGCAACTGATTAGCAATGAAGAATGAGCAACAATGGGAGATCCCTCCAAGTTCTAGCTCCCCTCCACTAGTGTAGAACTTGTTACTCAGCTAACCAGCCAATCAGAAAAGAGTGCTAGACTTATATTCTGGCAGGTAAGGATTTCTCGATGAGCCCTGCCAGACGCCCGACAGCCCAAAACTCGGGCGTCGTCCGTTTTGCCTGAAAACTAGACCATACCATAATACCAACGTTGCAAACGCAGTCGTGTGTTCAGAATTAGCTAGAAAAGTAGCTTCAAGAAGTTATGGCTGCACGAACCCAGGCAGTGCCTATGAGAGTCAACGATGCCAAACAGGACCATACAACAGGAGACATGGACCCTAGGCATCGCATGATGCTGCAGACGCAATGCCACAGCCAGACACAGTGCTAGGTGCATGCAGACACCATCTGCAGTGGCAGTGACTGCCGGCGGCCCAACCACCGAGGCCTGCCGATGGAGCTGAGCGCATCGCCAGAGGAGGAGGCTCCAACGACGGGTGAATGGGCCTCAGCGTGCGTCGGCTCCACCGAGCGACACTCCAGCGGCATCAAGTCTCGCCATCTGTCATCTGCACACCGATGTACACAAGCCGGTAGGACACAACAGAGTACAATGAGAGATGCACGAAAACCAACAGTGTTGTGATTTATGACGTTCCTGTCAACCCGTACAGTTTACTGTGACCACTCGGCCGTGTCCATACTCGTGCATATCCCTGATGCGGACCTTGGAGGCACCAGTGCGTCATCTGGTGGCGGACTACCATCCTGGAGCTGACCGACGACCGTTCTAGAGCTCCGGACGCTACCCGGGACCTCCTGCATTTTTTCTGCAGCACATAGGAGTTTATCGGTGGACTGGCCGTGGGCCCGATTTGCATGTTTTTGTATTGTGTGTCCACCGCTTGATGCCGGATGCATGCATGTGACCAGTCGTAGCGTCTGGATTTTGATTCTGCATGTCTAGGTTCAGACGGCGTAGCATTCGGACATGTCTGCACAGAGTTACGGCCAAAACAGTGATTTTGGGCCGGTTTTAGGACAGATCTTGCACTGCCGCCTGCGACACCCGCCGTGCGCCGCGGCAGGTACTTATACCATGGACTTGTCATTTGTCATTCTCTCTCTGCAAATGCTATTGAAGCATTCTGACACTTTGCCTTGTGTCTCCTAGCCAGACCCTTGCTGATGGGTGCACGACTTGTGACTATCGACGCCGTCTGACTAGGCACTGACGCCCAGTCAGTGGATGTGTCGCTAGGAAGCTTCCACACATATTTTCACTGCACGCTGATGTACACAAGCCTGGAGGACACAACAGATCATAATGAGATATGCGCAAAGACGAACACGTTGCGTGCTACATTGCGGTCCCACTGCTCCTTCAATGCGACCCATGCCCGATGTGCCACCAGGGGGTCCATTATGGGAGTACCCCATGCATGATATATGGGGCCATTTGGACGGACGTCGTTATCCATTGTCGATCCAATGTGTTAGTCAAAGTTCGACAGTAGGAGTAAACTTAGCGCATTGTACTGACGGAGAAGCACCTTCAATACACATGTTAGTACCCGTTCATAGTGCGAACCGGAACAAACACTAGGTTCACTAGTTGAACCTGTTTGCGTGACCTTGAGTGGACGTCGACACATTCATTGGCGACATCAGTGTCCTCTTCCGTGCGACGCACAAACGTTGGCTATAGAGCGAAGATATCTGTCCACATGCATCGCTCCAGCTTGTGCGAACTCCCCGCCGCAGAACGGTAAACGACAAAACGAGGCAGAGGCTGCCAAGCCAGGCTGGCAACATGCGAGGTTTGTTCAGGACATGCAAGACCATGAAGACTGAATAGTTCGAGCGAATAGTGGATACAGTTCACATGGTTTTTGTTTTTGTCTTGCACAATGAAAACCATGGACACCGCTCTCATCTCGTTTCCGACAATGGACACCGCATGCATGTCAGTTTCGACTTTGGACACCGCCGTCGGTTCGCTTTCGAGTATGGACACCGCGGATCTATCGACTCCGGAGTATTTATGCCATAAACCTTAATACAACGTAGTTTCTCTTACTAGGATGACATCCTCGACTTTCTTGTTTGTCTATGCGCAGAACAAGCAGGCCTAAAGAAAACGCTGAGGATTTTTTAAAAAAAGAGTGATAGCACTAAGGTTACTATGTAAGCCAAAAAGCGTAGTCCTAGGGACAGACCAAGGACATGGACGTTTGACCAAAATAAGACACTAAGAAAATACGAGGGCTTTTGGAAAAACATGTCCAAAATTCCAAGGTTGACAATTGTAGTCAAGTTCAACCGTCCTTTTGTTGAGCTCTAAAGAATAGGCGTACATAAGATACAGTACGGTATTCAACTAGAGTATCTCTTCATAACTTCACCCTCCTCCCCTTCCCTCATTTGTTTTCCCCTAACTTTTACTCCATTTAAACATCCCCATGTCTCAAGTGAATATCATGTAAAGGTGTATCCTTTCTTTGTGAGCGTATGAACTTGAGCTCCAAGTTCATGACTGTTGGTTTTCGTGCATCCCTCATTGTACTCTATTGTGTCCTCTCGGCTTGTATACATCGGCGTGCAGATGACTGACGGCGAGACTTGACGCCGCTGGAGTGTCGCTCGGTGGAGCCGACGCACACTGAGGCCCACTCACCCGTCGCTGGAGCCTCCACCCTCTGGCGATGCGCTCAGCTCCATGGGCAGGCCTCCTCGGTGGTCGGGCCGCCTGCAGTCACTGCCACTGCGGATGCAGTCTGCATGCACCTAGCGCTGTGACTGGCTGTGGCATTGCGTCTGCAATATCATGCGATGCCTAGGGTCCACGTCTTCTCTTGTATGGCCCTGTTTGGCATCGTTGGCTGTCGTAGGCACTGCCTGGGTTCCTGCAGCCATAACTTCTTGTAGCTATTTTTCTAGCTGATTCTGACCGCACGACTGCGTTCGCAGCGTCGGTATGATGATATGGTCCAGTTTTCAGGCAAAACGGACGACGCCCGGATTTTGGGCTATTGGGCGTCTTGCAGGGCTCACCAAGAAAACCCTGCCTGCCAGAAAAAAGGTCTAGTACTATTTTCTGATTGGCTGGTTAGCTGAGTAACAACTTTTACATTAGTGGGGGGGAGGCCTAGAACTTGGAAGGGTTCCTCATTGTTGCTCATTCTTCATTGCTAATCCGTTACTTCCAGTTTTCAGCTGCTTTCTGGCGCTAACACTGGCGCGCGCACTTCTGAGTAAGAAACCCAGAGCTTCCAAACTTAGTCTCTAGAGCAGCAGACTGAGGGGGCAGCAGACTTAAGTAACGAGCGTGGAAACCGGCACGCTGCATCGAAAACGCATGTTGCTCCAACCTGCTGCCTAGGTTTCTAGGTTGGTATCAGAGCCAGAGCGTAGCAGCAGCAGCAGAAGACTTCCGTACAGGTGCCAGACAACACCAGCGGACCCCCATACGCGCCAGTGCAGGGGAAATGCTGCCGGATTTTTTCTGGCAGCATTGACCCGCCTGGTGGCGGTGTCAGATTTTTTCCCACGGCCACTGGGCTAGGGGAAATGTTGCCGAATTTTGTTTGGTAGCTCTAATCCCCACACGTGACGCGAGGAGGTGAGCGGCAGGCCGCGTCCAACACCTTTGGGCGACGACGCACACGGCAACGTCACCCAGGTGTAGTTACTTGCACCAGCACGCAGCAGCAGCAGCTTGCAATAGCGGCAGCCGCAATCAATGGCAGCGAGCAGTGGCAGTAGTAGCCAGCAGCACCTGCGTGCAGCAGCAGCAGCAGCAGGCAGAAGCAGTAGCTCGCAGCAGCCTCCAACAGGAGCAGCCCACAGCAACAGCTCGCACCAGTAGTAGCCTGCAACAGCAGAGCGCAGGAGCAGCAGCATGCCGCAGCAATGAGCAGCAGCAGCGGCAAGCAGCAGCTGCAGCAGCGTGCAATAGCAGTAGCAGGCTGCAGCAGCCGTAGCAGCAAGCCGCAGCAGCAGCCAGCCATAACAACTGCTACAGTGAGCAGTTGCCAGTAGCCGCTGTTGTTGCTGCTCGCTACCCGTAGTGAGCGAGCAGTGAGCAACAGCCCGCTGCTGCTAGCGAGCAGCTGCCCGCTGCTAGCGAGCAGTAGCTCGGTGCCAGCGAGCAGCAGCCCGCTGCTCGCAGCTGACAGCGGGCAGCTGCTCGTTGTGACAGACGAGAAAGAAGGAAAAAAAGACAAAAAAAATCCCCCATCCCACCTGCTTCGGCGTCGCTGCTGCAGCAGCTGCCTTCGCTGCTACAGTATTCCTAGCATTGGAAGCAGCCCGCAACAGCAGCAACTACTACTGCAACTGCAGCCGCGACAGCAGCAGCAGCAGCAGCAGCCATAGCAGCAGCAGCAACAACAGCAGCAGCAGCAGTAGCAACAACAATAGCAGCAGCAACAGCAGCATGAGCAGCAGCAGCACCAAGTGCAGCAGCAGCCGCAGCAGCAGTAGCAAACAGCACCAGCAGCAACAGTAATAGCAGTTGCAGCAGTGGCCCCAACAACCGCCACTACTGACATCAGCATCCCGCTACTGACGTCACTCCTGACGTCACTACTGACATCATCAACTCAAAAAAAAACTAGCAAAGAAAGGGGCAAGGGAAGGGGGAAACAATCCTAAGGGTGGGCAAGATGTCCACCGCCCTTAGCAAGACGCCACTGTTAACGTCAGCAACCCCAAAGAGCAAAACAAAAGCAAAACAAAACAAAGGGCATCACACCATGGCTGGTAGCCCCACTGGGGAGGGGTCCTCCGCCGTTGGGGGGACCCCCACCCCACCCCTTTCTTGCAGTGGTTGCAGTAGCAACAGCAGCAGCAGTAGTAGCAAGAGCAGCAGCAGCAGCAGCAAGATCAGCAGGAATAGCAGGAGAAGCATGAGCAGCAGCAGTAGCAGCAGGAGCAGTAGCAACAGCGGAAGCAGTAGTAGTAGCAGCAGAAATAGGAGGAGGAGCAGCGGCACCAGAACGCCCTATGACATCGTTGGCGATAACCCTGACCCCCTCGCTGCTCTTCAGCAATAGCTAGTCGCCCTAATGCAAGAGCTTGCGGCACTGCAACCGTTAGTTTCCCAGTCTGGCCCCAATGCGCCTCCATCCTTCCCCCCTCTAGGGCGCGCCAGCCCAGCTGTGTCTGCTGCCACGCAATACCTGGTGCAGCAGTAGACTCTACGCGAGCAGCAGATAGTGACCTCCGTCCTTGGCCCCACTCTGGGTGTCGGCCGCAGGCAAAAGGACTTTGAGACGCCGCCGCCACCGCTTCAGGCCGGCGAGCAATTCCGGAGCTGGGAGTTTAGATTCCGCATCTGGGCGCAGGGTGAGAGCCTGTGGGCATACTACACCCTTCCGTATCAAGCCACCCTGGCCGACCAGCTGTACGATGCTGGTCGTGCCGTCCGGGCTCTCGTCCCTGTTGCCCCTCCAGGTTCCCACCTCGCCCTCGAGCCCTTCTTAGGTGACTTCACTGCTGGCGCCACCCCAGACCCTGCAGCCGCGTGGCACGTTCTCACTCGTACCCATCGCTTGTCCAGCGACGCTGAGACTAGCTGCCTGCTGCGCGAGTTCAACTCCCTGCGCATGGGGGAGACCGAGACGGTCACCTCCTACTGACAGTGGACAGAGTACATCCTTCGTTGCCTCGGGAAATCTGCCCCAACCCCTTTGGCCGCGCTCCTCACCATCAAGCGTGGTGCCACCGAAGCGTACTCGGACGTCTTCGTCCACTACCCTCACGAAATTCTCTCCACCATGGCGGCCCAGGGCACCCTCCTACCCTGGGCATACGAGCTCTTCCTCCGCATTGAGGAAGCTCGTCTGGAGTCCCGACTCCAGCGCACGAAGGCCGTCGCCTCCCCTGTCATCGCCTTCCCTGCCGTCGCCTCCGTGGCCATCGCCTCCCCCGCCGCAGCTACCTCATCATCGTCGGGGAAGAAGAAGCATCGGACCAAGAAAGGCAAAGGTCAGCAGCAGGAGCAGCAGCAGCAGTCGTCGACCGGGTCCAGCGCTGGCAGCTCGGTCAGCCACAACTGTGGCCAGCCCAAGCATAGGTGGTACACGTGCCCTCTACCGACGGATGAGGCGTGCGTCATCGCCACCATGCGTCGTCAGCACGAGTGCCGTCTCGCCTCTGTCGCCGTGACTGTCGCCGACTCTCACACCTCCGCCTCATCCAGCAGCTCCACCACTCTGGTTGCTTTGCCGGTCGCACGGACACCACCTCCGTAACCGTCGACGCCGGCGCAGTCCTCCTTCTACCTGGGCTCCGGCGCCATCACCCCGCACTCCGTCTACACTCCCGAGCCATCCTCCCGCAAGCACCAGCTGGAGCAGTTCATCGCGCTCCAGCTCGGCCTCCCTCGCCCTCCTCCCAAGGGAAGTGCGAGTTGCATCACTTCCTGCTCCCCTCTCTAGCCCTGCATGACTGAGACTGAGCTACGGTCATGCCCTGTTTCTTCGTCTATCTCGTCGTCTCTCATGGTATCCGCTACCCCCTCCCAGGACGACGTTGCTTGGCTTGACGATTAGCAGTCTCGATTCCCACCACCTTCCACCGCGTCCGCGTCCCTTGCTACCATGTGACTGTTACTGATCTTGCGACCCCGGTCTAGGCCCTTGCTCAGACCTGGATCATCGACTCCGAAACCACGCATCACATGACAACCTATCGTGAGGCCTTTAGTATGCTCGATCCTGTAGGCAATGTTTTCCGTGTCCGGACAGGCTCTGGCCAGGTGTTGCCTGTCCGTGGTATTGGCGTCGTTCGTTTCCGTGGTCCCTCCGGTGACTTTTTCTGACCGATGTCCTCTTCGTCCCTGGTCTTGAGCTCAGCCTTCTGTCCATCACTGCCCTTGACCGCATGAGCATGGACGTTGTGCACTCGCGTGGTGTTGGCACTGTGTCGTTGCGTTCGTGTGGTCTTGTCGTACTGCACGCCACCGCTCGTGGCAACCTGTGGCATGTACCTCGTCTGTCTTCCTCTCATTCCGTCTCCTCCCCGTCAGCCGCCACAGGCGATGTGTTTGTCACCAGCACGCTTTCTCCTCAGCACACTCGCCTCCTGTACCGCTGCCTTTACCACATCCACTCTGCCGCCGTAGACAGCATGCTCTGCACCCAGCCGGCCAAGGGCCTTGACCTAGAGACTTTTCCCCTCCCGTGCCCAACTGAGTGCATTGAGTGCGCTCAGGGGAAGATGCACCGATCCACGCGCCCCTTGTCTTTCTCCCGTGCATCTGCCCCCCTCGACCTTGTCCATTCGGACATCATGGGTCCTCTCCCTACCGAGTCCATCGACAAGCATGGTGGCTACGTCCTCACCCTCACTGACGACTATTCTTGCTACCGCTGGGTCTGTTGCATTCGGCAGAAGAGTGATGTCGCCCACGCCATCCAGGACTGGCTTGTCCTTGCAGAGCGCAAGTGTGGCCGCTCTCTCCGCCGCTTTTGCTTCGATCGCGGTGGTGAGTACCTAGGTGAAGCCACGACCTTTCTCGCCTCCTGCGGAATTTGCCATGAAACGTCCGCGCCTTACGCACCCGCCCAGAATGTTGTCTCTGAACGGTGGAATCGCACTATGGCCGACGCCGTCCGCACCATGCGGGTCGAGTCTGGTCTCTCCGATGGCTTCTATTTTGAAGCCATGGCCTACATGACCTGGGTCTGGAACCGGATTCCCCACAGTCCCCTTTCCCGCCAGTCCACACCGTACCAGCATTGGTGCGGTCAACAAGCTGACCTCCTCCCGGCTCGCGTCTAGGGCTGCGTGGCCATTGTGTGGCTGCCCTTCCCGCAACAGGGCGGCAAGCTCCCTCCTCGCGGACGCCCCCGCACCTTCCTTGGTGTCTCTCGTCAGTCCAAGGCTTGGCCCGTATGGGATCCCTCCCAGCACTGCATCATTGAGTCTCGCGACGCCCTTTTCTTCGAGGACCTGTTTCCTCGCGACCTCATTCGCTCCGGCTCATCTGTCTCTATCCCATTGCATGGGGGAGTGGTGAGTTTGTCCTCCGTCCTACCGCTTCTGGATTACACGTCCCTCACTCCCTCCAAGCCGGCAGTCCCAGTCACGTCCGCTGGTCCCTCTGGGCCAGCACCCCTAGTCGCGTCCGCGAGTCCCTCCGGGCCAGCACCCCCAGTCGTGTCCACTAGTCCCTCCGGGCCAACACCTCCAATTGCATCCGCTGGTCCCTCTGGGCCGGCACCCCTAGTCGCGTCCGCTCGTCCCTCCGGGCCGGCACCCCCAGTCGCATCCGCTGGTCCCTCCGGGCCAGCAGCCCAAGTCGCGCCCGTTGGTCCCTTCGAGCCGGCAACCCTAGTCGCATCCGCTGGTCCCTCCGGGCCGGCACCCCCAGTCGCGTCTGCTGGTCCCTCCGGGCCAGCAGCCCTAGTCGCGCTCGCTGGTCCCTCCGGGCCGGTAACCCCAGTCGCATCCGCTAGTCCCTCCGGGCCAGCCGACCCAGTCGCGTCAGCCGGTCCCTCCGGGTCAGCAACCCCGTCCGCCTTCATCAACCCAACAAACTCAGTGCCGTCACCTGCCCTACCACGCTACACGCGTGGCCCAGGCGGCAACCTCTGACCTGGAAAGTCGGTGAGCGCGCAGACCGTCACTCCACGCTCCATGGCGCCTCGACCCCCCGTAGCTCCACGTGTCTCCTCCGCTCCCACGGTCGTGAGTGGGGACCCTGGCACCAAGGCCCTCGGCCTGACCACCTCAGCCATCATAGCAGACCTCCACCCGGGCTGCGCACTGGGCTACGCCATGCTATCATCGTGAGCATCGGTGCGCTATCGTGGCTTCCCTCGCGCGAATCCCACCTGGGGCACGAGATGCACATGCTCTCTCTGTCCGCTCCACAGCACACCCGGAGGACCCAAACACCCTACACGAGGCACGAGCCTCTCCTGAGGCCACACACTGGGACGCTGCCTGCACCGATGAGCTCGCCGCTATCCGACAGCACCACGTGTATGACCTCGTCGACCTTCCCCCTGGACGGAAGGCCATCGGCAACAAGTGGATCTTTTGGCGTAAGTGGAAGCCCGACGGGTCCTTGGAAAGGTTCAAGGCCTGCCTTACAGCCAAGGGAATTGCCCAGATTCCTGAGGTCGATTGCGACCAGATCTTCGCCCCAGTTGGCCGGTTCTCCACTAGCCCGGCACTCTTCAGTCTCGTCCCCCAGCATGGGTGGCAGCTGCACCAGATGGATGTGAGCAACGCTTTTCTCCATGGTTCACTAGAGGATGAGGACCTCTACATGATGCAACCCCCAGGCTTCGACGATGGCATTGACAGAGTCTGGCGACTGTGCAAGGCCCTATATGGCCTGAAGCAATCGCCTCGGTGCTGGAACCAAGAGATGATCAGCAGTACGCTCCTTTGTGGCGGGCTCCAGTGCAGCACCGCTGACCTCGCATTGTTTGATAGTCCGCGTGGCCAGACATACGCCGCTGTTCTGGTGTACGTCGACGATCTACTCATTGCGTTGCCAGACACGGCTCCCATCCCGCGTTTCAAGGATCTACTACACGCCGCCTACCAGATGAAGGACCTTGGGCCTGCTTGGGTCTTCCTGGGCATGGAACTCGAGCATGATCGCTCCCAGGGCGTCCTACACATCCACCAGGCCGCCTATGTGCAGACGTTGTCCACCCGCTTTGTGCAGGACCTGCCACTCGTGCCGAGCGCATCCTCACCCATGTCACCCGATGGCTAGGTCAAGCTTAATAGTCCTGACCCAGCCATTGTGGGAGAAACAGTTGACGTGACCACTTACCTACGAGTCATCGGGTCACTGATGATCCTGGCGATAACGACGCGCCCAGACATCGCATTCGCCGTCAACCTCTTGGCCCAGTTCTTTGAGGAGCCGCGTCACCTCAACTACGAGGCCACGATCAGAGTACTGCGCTTTGTTCTCTCGACTCCTTGGCGAGGTCTCATGTTCCGCTATCAGTCGTCTGTTGTTGCCGTGGGCTACATTGATAGTGACAGGGCCGACAGTCCGGACGGCAAGAGTCGCACACGTTGGATCTTTCAGATTGGGGGTACTATTGTGTCCTGGCGCAGTGGCAAGCAAGGATGCATTGCACGCATCACTGCTGAGGCTGACTACGTTGCTCTTGGCACAGGCGCGTGTGAGAGTGTGTGGTTGCGTCGTCTATTGTCCAAGTTGTGTCAGTCCGTTGCATGCATCACCTTACACTGTGACAATGATATTGCCATGGTCATCACCGACAATGACGGCGTGCATCACACACGCACAAAGCACATCAATGTTGAGTAAAACAGAAATGCTAGACAGCAGGTTGGGACAGCAGCGTTGTTGATGCAGCGTGCGGGCTTCCACGCTAGTTGCTTAAGTCAGCTGCCCCCTCAGTCTGCTGTCCTAGAGACTAAGTCTGGAAGCTCCGGGTTTGTTACTTAGAAGTGCGCGCGCCAGTGTTAGTGCCACAAAGCAGCTGGAAACTGAAAGCAACTGATTAGCAATCAAGAATAAGCAACAATGGCAGACCCCTCCAAGTTCTAGCTCCCCCCCACTAGTGTAGAAGTTGTTACTCAGCTAACCAGCCAATCAGAAAATAGCTCTGGACCTATTTTCTGGCAGGCAGGGTTTTCTCGGTGAGCCCTGCCAGACGCCCGACAGCCCAAAACCCGGGCGTCGTCCGTTTTGCCTGAAAACTGGACCATACCATAATACCAACGCTGCGAACGCATTCGTGCAGTCAAAATCAGCTAGAAGAATAGTAGCAAAGAGTTATGGCTGCCCGAACCCGGGCAGTGCCTACGGTGGTCCATGATGCCGAANGAAGAATGAGCAACAATGGGAGACCCCTCCAAGTTCTAGCTCCCCCCCACTAGTGTAGAAGTTGTTACTCAGCTAACCAGCCAATCAGAAAATAGCTCTGGACCTATTTTCTGGCAGGCAGGGTTTTCTCGGTGAGCCCTGCCAGACGCCCGACAGCCCAAAACCCGGGCGTCGTCCGTTTTGCCTGAAAACTGGACCATACCATAATACCAACGCTGCGAACGCATTCGTGCAGTCAAAATCAGCTAGAAGAATAGTAGCAAAGAGTTATGGCTGCCCGAACCCGGGCAGTGCCTACGGTGGTCCATGATGTCGAACAGGGCCATAAAGCATGCAACAAGGACCCTAGGCAGAGCATGACGATGCAGACGCGATGGGACGCGCTGGACGCATGCAGACAGCAACTGCGGTGGCAGTGACCGCCGGCAGCACGACCGTCGAGGAGGCCTGCCAATGGAGCTGAGCACGTCACCGGAGAGAGGAGGCTCTAGCAAACTGCGAGTAGACCTCAGCGTGCATCGGCTCCACCTGAAGAAACTCCACCAGCGTCGAGTCTCGCCGTCAGTCATTTGCACGCCGATGTACACAAGCCGGGAGGACACAACAGAGCACAATGAGAGATGCGCAAAAACCAACACACCCCCATGACTCACAGGCGTAGTGCACATGGGCGGGCAGAGATACGATCAACATCCAGACTCCCCGAGGGCACGCTTAGACGCAGGCAGGGACAGAGAGGGCAACTCACGGACGCACGCCGACAAAACTCACACCCTTCTTGAATGAGTCCCGTTTCAGTGCCTTGGTCAGGAAATCAGCCAGCTGCCGTGCTCTCTCAACCCACACGATGCTGATGCTGCCGTCATGCAACAACGAACGCACATAGTGATACTCAACATTGATGTGCTTTGTGCGTGTGTGATGCACGCCGTCATTATCGGCGATGGCCATGGCACTCTCATTGTCACAATGCAAGGTGATGGATGCAACACACTGACGCAACTCGGACAACAGACAACGCAACCACACACTCTCACACGCGCCTGAGCCAAGGGTCATGTACTCATTCTCAGCAGTGCTGCGTGCAATGCACCCCTGCTTGCCACTACGCGAATACACAGCTGTGCCGCTGATCAGAAAGATCCAGCCCGTGTGACTCTTACCGTCTGGACTGCCGGCCCAGTCACTGTCGCTGTAGCCCACTACGACGATGGACGGCTGGCGGCGGAACATGAGACCTCGCTGAGGGGTCGAGATGACATAGCACAGTACTCGGATCGCGGCCTCAAAGTGGAGGTGACACGGCTCCTGAGAGAACTGGGCCAGGAGGTTGACGGCGAACACGATGTCTGGACACGTCGTCGTCGCCAGGAACATCAGTGACCCGATGACACGCAGATACGTGGTCACATCAATTGGCTCCCCCACAACAGCTGGGTTAGGACTCTTCAGCTTCACCTTGCCATCGGGTGACATAGGTGAAGATGCGCTAGGCACGAGGGGCAGGTCCTCAGTGAAGCGAGTGGACAGGGTCTGCACATAGGCAGCCTGGTAGAGGTGCAGGATGCCTTGGGAGCGATCATGCTTGAGCTCCATGCCGAGGAAGACTCGGGCAGACCCGAGATCCTTCATCTGGTAGGCGGCGTGTAGCAAGTCCTTGACACGCTGGATGGCGGCCGTGTCTGGCGAAGCAATGAGGAGATCATCGACGTAGACCACAGCTACGGCAAAGGTCTGACCTCGCGGGCTGACGAACAGAGCGGGGTCAACGGTGCTGCCCTGGAGGCCGCCACGGAGAAGTGTGCTGCTGATCTCCTGGTTCCAGCACCGAGGCGACTGCTTCAAGCCATAGAGGGCCTTCCGCAGCCGCCAAACTCTCCCAGTGCCGTCGTCAAAGCCTGGGGGCTCCACCATGTAGAGCTCCTCACCCTCCTGTGAGCCATGGAGGAACGCGTTGCTCATGTCCATCTGGTGCAGCTCCCACCCATGCTGGGCAACCATGCTGAAGAGCGCCCGGCTAGTGGAGAACCGACCGACTAGGGCAAAGATCTGGTCGTAATGGACCCCATGGACCTGAGCAAACGCCTTTGCTGTGAGGCGGGCCTTGTACTTGTCCAAGGACCCGTCAGGCTTCCACTTGCGCCGAAAGACCCACTTGGCACCAATGGCCTTCCGACCTGGAGGGAGGTCGACGAGGTCATACACGTGGTGCTGCCGGATAGCAGCGAGCTCCTCGGCATAGGCAGCATCCCAATGTGTGGCCTCAGGAGAGGTTCGAGCCTCGCGTAGGGTGGCTGGGTCCTCCGGGAATTCTGTGGACCGGACTG
>SZWC01006000.1:125446-139742 GCA_023375785.1 Penium margaritaceum | reverse complement strand
CCCCCTTCCCCCCCCTTTTTCAGTGGCAATTCTTCACTCTAACTCTTTGCTCCAGTTGCCGTTCTTGTCCCAGATGGATTGTGTGCTGCAACACGAAGAACACCATCGGTACTCATTGCTTCCACGCACATGGTCAAATAGTAGTGATGGCGACGCCAAATCACTGCCGCAACTGCCTTGCTTGGTTATGTTGACTCGCGGGCAACCCGTATCGGCTGGATGGGCAATGTTTCAAACCCATGCCGCAGCCCTGTCACGTGTCATGAGTGTGTTTTGGTCGCGTGGTTGCGCTTGGTGGCGGTTCTGCTGCACACTCCCAGACGGCAGCTGTTTCGTTCTGCCCTTCCCTGTGTCAGTCAGCTGTTTCTGCCCTTTATTCACCAAACAAGCCCCTGCGTAGGCTATAGCACTGTCAATGTCTTGACAACGGCTGTTTTGAGTGCTGACACGAAGTTTCCATGTGATGCCGCGAGCGCAGGTGATAGCTCTGTCGGAGTACCGAGGGCAGCTGTTTGAGTACCTGCGCAGCCGCATGATGGCCATCGCGCCCAACCTCACCATCCTCGTGGGCGAGCTCGTCGGCGCGCGTCTCATCGCACACGCAGGCAGCCTCATAAGCCTCGCCAAGCACCCTTCGTCCACCGTGCAGATCCTCGGTGCGGAAAAGGTAACGATAATTTCTTAAACGTTTTGCAAAATGTTTAAGAAGTTATAATCCTTCGTCCACCGTGCAGATCCTCGGCGCAGAAAAGGTAACGAGCGTTCTTGTACCTTTTTTTTCGCGACATGGTCGGTGAAGAAAAGGTGTGTGTGGCATTGCTGGGCACTCCTCAGAACGTCGAAGGGCAACAGGGATGAAAGAAGTCTCAGTTCCTTGTCACTGGCGTGGGGGGGGGGAGGGGGCTGCTCCCCATTGCACTTGCCTGCAGCCTCATCAGCCTTGGCAAACACAGCACCACCCCTCCACCGAGCAGATCCTTTGCAAAAAATAAACTTTGCATTTGCCACCCCGCTCCCCCCCCCCCTCTTTCCATGCCTCCCATCTGTAGTTTTGCGTCATTTTGAGGCGCAAAACTACGGTCATACAACCGGCACGGCTTGCTGTTGCATCTTCCTGTCGTTCTTCATTTCCTCCTCTCCTTGCTTTCACATCTTCCCGTCNTCTTGAGTTTTGCGTCATTTTGAGGCGCAAAACGACGGTCATACAACCGGCATGGCTTGCTTTCACATTTTCCATCGTTCCTCCTTTCCTCTTCTCTCCTTGATTTCACATCTTCCCGTCGTTCTTCCTTTCCTCTTCTCTCCTAGCTTTCACATCTTCCCGTCGTTCCTCCTTTCCTCTTCTCTCCTTGATTTCACATCTTCCCATCGTTCTTCCTTTCCTCTTCTCTCTTTGCTTTCACATCTTCCCGTCGTTCTTCCTTTCCTCTTCTCTCCTTGCTTTCACATCTTCCCGTCTTTCCTCCTTTCCCCATCGGCTCCACCTTTTGCCACCCAATCTTCACCGGTCGTTTCCCGCAGGCCCTCTTCCGAGCGCTGAAGACGAAGCACGAGACGCCAAAGTACGGCCTCATATTCCACGCGTCTCTCATCGGCCAAGCGCCGCCAAAGTACAAGGGCAAGATCTCACGAGTGCTCGCGGCAAAGTGCGCCCTGGCCATCCGTGTGGACGCGTTGGGAGACAGCTCCGACGGCCAGCTCGGCCTTGAGAGCCGCGCCAAGGTGCCCGACCTGAAGTGGACCACGCTCCCTCCCCCTTCCCTTTTCCTTTGTAGTGTCTCTGTGTGTGGATTGACTGGTTGTATCGATTCCTTGGTCGATGTTGCACCTGTTTGTCGAGTGTTATGCTTTGGCCAGCTTTAACCAGGTTCAACCAGGTTCAAACAGGTTTAACCAGGTTCAACCAGGTTCAAACAGGTTCAACCAGGTTTAACCAGGGGATGGCTGGCAGGATGGCAAACGCAAGTGGAATTGACCTGCCCCGTCCCACCGCTGCGGCTGGATGGCAGTGTGTCGTGCGTGCCATGCTTCTGCAGTGCTCCATATCTCAAACAAGTGTGCCACACACGACCCTTCTTTTTCAGGTGGAGGCGCGGCTGAGGCAGCTGGAGGGCAAGGTGCTGACATCAGCATCGGGTGCGAGCAAGGGCAAGTCGGGCGGTCAGATTGCGGCGTACGACAAGGAGAGGAAAGCAGACGCTCCGTTGTTGCTGCAGGCGGCCAAGGTGAGTCATAAGAGTCCAAATCGTCTTGTGCTTGATGCCTAAGGCTGCAGGGCGTGCCGAATAGACGAGAGAGGAGAGCAGACGCCGCCAGCCAACCAAAAATGAGTAGTAGCTGTTAGGCCTGAGTGATGCATGTGCATTCTGTAGGCATGGTTCTCTCTCTCTCTCTCTCTCTCTCTCTCTCTCCCTCTCTCTCTCTGTCTCTCTGTCTCTCTCTCTCNCCCCCTACCTCCCCCTCCATCGGCCCCCATCGCTCCTTCCTTTCTCCTTCCCTCCCCCCCACAAGTCCGTTCTCACTCCCTCCCTCTCTCTTCACCTCTTCCTGTTGCTTGTGCTCCTCCCACTTCCTCTCGTACCCAAGCCCATTCCCTCACATAGAGCACACAGAGCTTTCCCCTGACTCCTCTTGTCGATCCGTCTTCCCCCGGATGATTGATGGACAAGAGGAGGGAGGGGAAGGGTGTGTAGAAATCATGGACTGCAAGCTCTGTGTGCTTGTTTGCCACCAACCCTTGTGCGTCTGCTTCTCTGTACAATCCTCGCCATGCAGACGTACAATGCAGCTGCCGACACGACCATCAACGGGGCCGCCAGCGTAGACGGGGAGAAGCAAAAGAAGAAGAAGAAGAAGGATGATGCCAAGGCCGGGGAGGAAGAAGCAGCCGCAAAGGTGGGCGAGGATCAGGACCAGCCGAAGAAGAAGAAAAAGAAGCAGGAGGCAGCTGAGGAGCCCGCGGAAGAGGAGGTGCGTCCGTGGCTCACTTGCTTGTGGTCGTGGTTGCCCTTGTGGCTCACCCTCTTGCAGACGAACAAAGAGTTCAGTCAAGACAATCAGTCGTGCGATGAAATCTGTTCAAGTCATGATGCTGTTGGGCACTTGTGACCAGCATGGTCTGGTACTGACTACATCCCTCCATCCCTCCTGTCCTGTCTCCTCATCCCGCGTCTCTCCCCCTCCCTCTCTCTCTGTCTCCTTCTGTGCATGCCTTTGCTTCCCTTTCTCTCCCTGCATGCATCCAAAGGTGATGTCAGACTCAACTGTCGACCATCCCTTGAGAGACTTTGCGAGCATTTATTGTGGCAAACTGCTTGTACCAGATTTTACGTCCGCCTCTACTGAAATCTACATTCCTGCATCCATGTTGCTGCCAACCTTCTTGCCCCCAAACCCCAACCCCCACCCCCTATCCACCCCCTATCCACCCCCTATCCACCCCCCGGCCAGGCCTTGCCCATTCCCTTGCCAATGCTGTCATCACCGTGGTTGCTTCCTTTTGTGTTGCTCCGTGGCAGGCCGGAAAGAAGAAAGGGAAAGAGCGGTACTTCGAGAAGTCAGAGGGAGCAGAAGGGGAGGCCAAAACACCGGAGAAGAAGAAGAAGAAACGGGCAGCAGAGGGAGAGGAAGTGAAGGAGGAGCCTGGTTCATCAGAGCGAAAAAAATTGAAGAAGAAGAAGAAGGCCGTTGAGCCCTCTGGATGAACTGTCCCCAGAAAAATTTGAAAGTCTGTGAATTTTGCACGAGCCTGCCAACAGCAGAACCCTCGGCTGTTGTTGCTGTTCTCTGTCCCCACTGGATTCCGCTCTGGTACATTGGACCTGCTGCTGAAGGCTGTAGAAAAGTAGGGAGCTGATGCAGGAGGCACATGTTCACCACATGTCACGAGGCCTTCTGGGCACAAGACTGGCCTTCGGCAGCCGTGTGAAAAGTTGCAAGAAACATCGCGGGACACTCAACAGAGCTCTCTGTGAGGAAGTCTCACAGCTTGAGATTTGGAGGATGACAATTCATCTTCTTTCAGCAAGGAAGTGCTCTGCAGGAATTAGCGTTGCCGAGTGAGTTGATGTGATGCATTGTTTGAAGGAGCTTGGTCCAAGTGGTGTTGGCATGCCTCCATGGCTTGCTTGCTTTCATGGCCTAGTGCTGCCAAGTGAGCAGATATGATGAATTTTGGGAATACTTGCCTGCCTTTGATCTGGGATTTTCCTCAATATTGTACTTGCGACCCTGTGCGTACAGTTATGGGGGGCTGAGAAGGAGAAAGCTACAAAAGTTGTGTGCAACAGCAAGCTCCTCTACTAAGATCTCTTATTTGAAACATTTGATTGACCTTCAGGAAAAGTTTGGAAACCGTGGGTTGAGTGTGAGGCAATGAGAGATTGCTCCCAGCGACTTCCTGTGTGAGAGATCACATTGTGGTGAACACAACGAGACAGATGCTGGAACTGGTGGAGAGACGGCAAAGATTTGCACAGATGGATAGCGTTTAGTTGCAACAAACAAACGAGTGTGCAGGTTTAGTCTCACCCATGTGTGTACAACTAAGCACACAAGTCCAATCAACCGGTAGGAAAATAGCCTAACCCGGCTGCAAGCTTCAAAACAATACAAAGGAGAACCCGACAGACATACGGGCTCCTTAGTTGTCCGAATGATAAACCGAACGAAGCATGAGGTGCAGAAACATAAACTCAACGCAACTGGATCATTAAGGAGCAAGAACAGCGCCACTGAGACAATGGACCTCGGGAGGTGGTCACCGAGAAAACTCTAGAAAGCACATGAGGGCACACAGACTGGTGCTGACGCTGTCCAAGCAGCCGTTGGGTGTCCCGACATACCACCGAGCCATGGCGACAAGTCTAGAGGTCACCGTGACTCACACACCAACACTCCCCCATGACCCACAGACGCCAGTTACCACAAGCAAGCAAGGGTCACAAGAATGACACAAACATCAGCGCACAGTAAGGGGCCCGATACAAGGCCACACAAGAACTACCAACGGAGAGAGGAAACAACAAGAGCGGGTACAAATTAGGTAGGAGTAGGAGCATACCCAAGAAGCCCAATATTGCGCATTACAAACTTGAACTTGCCGTTGCACAACGCTTAAGTGAGGAAGTCTGCACACTTCTGCCGCGTGTCGACACCAACGACAGAGACATCGCCACGTGCAATGTGCTCGCGTACAAAGTGATGCTCAATTTTGATGTGCTTCATTCGCATGCGACACATGCCATCATGCTGTGCTATGCGACACGTGCTCTCATCGTCGCAGCGGATGGGCTGGCGCAACTGCTCCATGAGACGGCACAACCGCATGCTCTCACAGACCCAAGCACCTTATGCAACATACTCAGCCTTAGTCAAGCTTCGCGCAAAGTAACCCTGCTTGCCACTCTTCCATGAAACAGATGTACCTGTAACAAGGAAGATGTAGCCGGAGAGGCTGCGCGCATCGTGATCATGGGCCAAATCGCTATTTACATATCGGTCAACTACAACAGACAGTGCGAAAGCATAGGCTCAGGCGTAGGGTAGACATGACATACTGCACCACACGCACATCAACCTCCAGATGGAGCTGACGCGGATGCTATGAGAACTGCGACAAGAAGTTCCCAGCAAAGGCAGCATGTGCACGCCTTGTTGTCCCGAGGAACATCAGGGAGACAATGACTCGGAGGTATGCCATGACATTGATAGGCTCCCCTAGACGATTTGGGTCTGCTCAGGTGAGAAGCCTTTGCCCAGCGTGCGTCATAGGCTTGGATGCAGAAGGGACTGTAGCCAATAGGTCAACAAAGCGCTCCCCAAGCGTCCTGACATAACCAGCCTGAGTTACATGTAGTGTGCGACACTGGTGATCACTCTCAATCTCCATTCCCAGGAAGACACGAGATGTACGAAGATCCTTTATTTGGTACATAGAATCGAGGAGATCCTTCACAGCCTGGACACCTTGTAGGTTGAGGAACGCAATCAATAGGTCATCCCCACATGGACCAGGATAATGATGAAGGGTGCAGTGGAGGCACTCACGAACAAATCTGGGTCCACTGTGTTGCGGTGATACCCGCCCCGCTCCAAGGTAGTGGAGATATCAAAGTTTCAATAGTGGGGGGATCTCTTCAGAGCATACAAGGCCATTCGGAGGCGCTAGACTTTGTCTGTGCCATCCTCAAACCCTAGAGGCAACACCAGATACATCTCTTTCTCGAGAATGTCGTGCAAGAAGGTATTGTTCACGTCCATCTGTTGGAGCTACCAATTTTGCTCATCCACCTAACTCAAGAAGCCTTTGTAGTGGTGTGCTTGCCAATAGGGGCAAAGGTGACATCAAAGTCCACACTAGGCACTTGGGAGAATCCTTTGGCTGTGATGTACCGTATGGCTGTACAACCAGGCGGGAGCTTCACCCCCATGCGCCTTGATCGTAGTGAGTTCCTTGCGCATGTTGGTTTTGGTGCATCTCTCATTGTACTCTGTTGTCTCCTCCCGGCTTGTGTACATCGGCGTGCAGATGACTGACGACGAGACTCGACGCTGCTGGAGTATCGCTCGGTGGAGCCGACGCGCGCTGAGGCACACTCACCGTTCGCTGGAGCCTCCTCCCTCCGGCGATGCGCTCAGCTCCATCAACAGGCCTCCTTGGCGGTCGGGCTGCCGGCGGTCACTGCCACTGCAGATGCTGTCTGCATGCACCTAGCGTTGTGTCTGGTTGTGGCATTGCGTCTGCAACATCATGCTGTGCCTAGGGTCCATGTCTCCTGCTGTGTGACACTGTTTGGCATCACTGACTGTCCTAGGCACTACCTGGGTTCGGGCAGCCATAACTCTTTGCTGCTATTTTTCTAGCTGATTCTGATCGCAAGACTGCGTTCGCAGCGTCGGTATTATGGTATGGTCCAGTTTTCAGGCAAAACGGACGACGCCCGGGTTTTGGGCCGTCGGGCGTCTGGCAGGGCTCACTGAGAAACCCAGCCTGTCAGAAAATAGGTATAGGACTATTTTCTGATTGGCTGGTTAGCTGAGTAACAAGTTCTACACTAGTGGGGGGGAGCTAGAACTTGGAGGGGTCTCCAATTGTTGCTCATTCTTCATTGCTAATCAGTTACTTTCAGTTTCCAGCTGCTTTCTGGCGCTAACACTGGCGCGCGCACTTCTGAGTAACAAACCCAGAGATTCCAGACTTAGGCTCTTGAGCAGCAGACTGAGGGGGCAGCAGACTTAAGCAACGAGCGTGGAAGCCCACACGCTGCATCAACAACGCTGCTGCCCCAACCTGCTGCCTAGCATTTATGTCATGGTATCAGAGCCAGAGCGTAGCAGAAGTAGCAGAAGACTGACGTACAGGTGCGAGACAACGGCAGCGGACCCCCACACGCGCCAGTACACGGGAAATGCAGCCGGACTTTTTCCGGCAGCATTGACCCGCCTGGTGGCGGCGTCAGAATTTTTCACACGGCCACTGGGCCAGGGGAAATGCTGTCGGATTTTTTCCGGCAGCACTGACCCCCACGCTTGACGCGAGGAGGTGAGCGGCGGGCCACGTTAGGCGCTTGCTGGCGACAATGCCCGCGGCGACGTCCTCCAGGTGTGACTGACAACAGCAGCAGTAGCAGCTTGCCGCGGCAGCGAGCAGTGGCAGCATCAGCCAGCAGCAGCAACACACAGTAGCAACTGGCAGCAGCAGCAGCTCATAGCAGCTTGCAGCAGCAGCAGCTAGCAGCCAGCAGCAGCAGCATCAACAACAGCGGCTGCAGCCCCATAGCAGCATCTACATCAACCGCTGCTGACGTCAGCGGCCGTCCGCTGACGTCACTGTTGATATCACTGCTGACATCATAAAAAAAAACAAAGCAGTAGCACTGTACACACCGCAGTAGCCTCTGCTGACGTCAGCCATCCTCGGCTGACGTCACTGCTGACAGCAGCAGCACACAAAAAAAAACAAACAAAAGGGGAAGAGAGGCACCATAAGCCACCATGACTAACAGCCCCTCTGAGGAGGGGTCCTCCTCTGTTGGGGGGACCGCCAGCCCCCCCTTTCCTGCAGCAGCTGTAGCAACAGCAGCAGCAGCAACAAAAGCAGTAGCAGTAGCAGAAGCAGCAGCAACAGCAGCAGCAGCACCAGCAGCAGCAGCACCAACAGCAGCAGCAGCAACAGCAGCAGTAGCAGTAGCAGCAGCTGTAGCAGCAGCAATAGTAGCAGCAGCAGCAGGAGCAGCCCTCTGGCATCGCTGGCGGCAACCTTGACCCCTTGACTGCTCTTCAGCAACAGCTCGCCGCCTTGACGCAGCAACTCGCAGCGCTGCAGCCATTGGCTTCCCAGTCTGCCACCAGTTTGCTGCCACCATTCATCCCTCCCGGGCACGTGAGCCCCACCGTGTCCGCTGCTACGTATTACCTGGTGCAACAGCAAACTTAGCGCCAGCGGCAGACTATGACCTCCGTCCTTGGCCCCACTCTGGGCGCTGGCCGCAGGCAGAAGGACTTTGAGACGCCGTCCCCGCCACTTCAGGCCGGCGAGTAGTTCCGAAGCTAGGAGCTCAGCTTCCGGATCTGGGCGCAGGGTGAGGGCCTGTGGTCATACTACACCCTCCCGTATGACCCCACCCAGGCCGACCAGTTGTATGACGCTGGTCGCGCCATCTGTGCCTTAGTCCCAGTCGCCCCTCTGGCTTCCCGCCTGGCCCTAGAGCCTTTCCTTGGCGACTTCACCGCTGGCGCCACCCCAGACCCTGCAGCAGCGTGGCACGTCCTCACCCGGCCACATCGCCTGTCCAGCGAAGCTGAGACCAGCCGTCTGCTACGGGAGTTCAACTCCCTGCACATGGGGGAGATCGAGATGGTCACTGCCTACTTGCAACGGGCGGAGGACATCCTTCGTCGTCTCCGCAGATCTGCCCCATCCCCCATGGCCGCGCTCCTCACCATCAAGCGCGGCGCCACCAGCGCGTACGCGGATGTCTTCGTGCACTACCCCCAAGACGTTCTCTCCACCATGGCGGCCTAGGGTACCCTCATGCCTTGGGCATACGAGCTCTTCCTCCACATTGAGGAAGCTCGTCTGGAGTCCCAAATCCAGCGCACGGAGGCTCTTGCCTCCCCTGTCGTTGCCTCCCCTGCCGTCACCTCCCCTGCCGTCGCCTCCGTGGCCGTCGCTTCCCCTTCCGCAGCTACCTCATTGTCTTCGGGGAAGAAGAAGTGCCGGAACAAGAAAGGCAAGGGTCCGCTGCAACAGCAGGAGCAACAGCCGTCGATCGGGTCCATTGGTGGTGGCTCGGTCTGCCACAACTGTGGCCAGTCCGGGCACGGGTGGTACACGTGCCCTCTCCTGACGGACGAGGCGCGCGTCATCGCCATCATGCATCGCGAGCGGGAGCGCCGTCTCGCATCTGCCGTCGTAGCTGCCGCCGGCCCTAATGCCTCGACCTCGTCCAGCAGCTCCGCCACTCCGACGGCTTCGCCAGTGCAACAGACACCCACGCTGCAACAGTACTATCCGCAACCGTCGGCGCCTTCGTTCCCGTCACCGACACAGTCCTTCCCTTACCCGGGCTCCGGTGCCGTCACTCCGCACTCGGTGTACACTCCCGGGCCGTCCTCCCGTGAGCGTCAGCTAGAGCAGTTCATCGCGTTCCAGCTCGGCCTGTCACACCCTCCTCCCCAGGGAAGTGCGAGTTGCATCACCTCCTGCTCTCCTGCCCAGCCCTGCATGACTGAGACTGAGCTACGGTCGTGTCCCCTTTCCTCGTCTATCTCGTCGTCTCCCATGGTCTTCTCTACCCCTTCCCATGACGCCGTTGTGTGGCTTGACGATTGGCAGTCTCGGTTTGCGCCTCCTTCCACTGCGTCCGCGTCCCTTGCTTGCTGCCATGTGACTGTTAGCGATCTGGCGACCAAGGTCCAGGACCCAGCTGAGACCTGGATCATCGACTCCGGGGCCACGCATCACATGACGGCCTCTCGTGAGGCCTTCAGTATGCTCGGTCCTGCAGGCGATGTCTCTGGTGTCCGGACAGGTGTTGCATGTCCGTGGTGTTGGCGTCGTTTGTTTCCGTGGTCCTGCCGGTGACGTCTTTCTGACCGATGTCCTCTTCGTCCCTGGTCTCGAGCTCAGCCTCCTGTTCGTCACTGCCCTTGACCGCATGAGCATGGACATTGTGCACTCGCGTGGTGTTGGCACTGTGTCGTTGCGTCCGTCTGGTCTTGTCGTACTGCACGCCACCGCCCGTGGCAACCTGTGGCATGTACCTCGCTTCTCCTCCTCCCCTTCCGTCTCCTCCCCGTCGGCCGCCACAGGTCATGTGTTTTTCACCAGTACGCTTTCTCCTTCGCACACTCGCCTCTTGCACCGCCGCCTTTGCCACGTCCACTCTGCCATCGTAGACAGCATGCTCCGCACCCAGCCGAGCAAGGGCCTTGACCCGGAGACTTTCCCCCTCCTGTGCCCCACTGAGTGCATTGATTACGCTCAGGGGAAGATGCACCGGTCCACATACCCTTTGCCTTCCTCCCGTGCGTCCGTCCCTCTCGACCTTGTCCATTCGAACGTCATGGGTCCTCTCCCCAACGTCCGTCGGCGAGCACGGCCGCTATGTCCTCACCCTCACTAACAACTATTCTCGCTACCGCTGGGTCTTCTGCCTTCGGCAGAAGAGCGATGTCGCCCGAGCCATCCAGGACTGGCTTGTCCTTGCGGAGCGCGAGTGTGGCCGCTCTCTTTGCCGCTTTCGCTCCGATCGTGGTGGTGAGTACATGGTAAGGCTACGACCTTTCTCGTCTCACGCGGGATCCACCATGAGACATCCGCGTCCTACACGCCCGCCCATAATGGTGTCTCCGAACGATGGAACCGTAACATGGCCGACGCCGTCCGCACCATGCAGGTCGAGTCCGGTCTCTCCGATGGCTTCTATTTTGAAGCCATGGCCTACATGACCTGGGTCTGGAACCGGATTCCCCACGGTCCCCTTCCCCGCCAGTCCACGCCGTACCAACATTGGTACGGTCAGTGAGCTGACCTCCGCCCGGCTCGCGTCTGAGGCTGCGTGGCCATTGTTTGGCTGCCCGCCCCGCAGCACGGCGGCAAGCTCGCCCCCCGCGGACGTCCCTGCACCTTCCTTGGTGTCTCTCATCAGTCCAAGGCCTGGCGATTCTGGGATCCCTCCCGGCACTGCATCGTTGAGTCCCCCGATGCCCTCTTCTTCGAGGACCTGTTTCCTCGCGACCTCATTCACTCCGGCTCGTCCGTGTCTATCCCATCGCGTGGGGGAGTGGTGAGTCCGTCCTCCGTCCTCCCGCTTCCGGATGACACATCCCTCAGTCCCTCTGAGCCGACAGTCCCAGTCGCGTCCGCTGATCCCTTCGGGCCGGCAGTCCCAGTCGTGTTCGCTGGTCCCTCCGGGCCGGCAGTCCCAGACGCGTCCGCTGTTCCCTCCGGGCTGGCAGCCCAAGTCGCGTCCGCTAGTCCCTCCAGGCCGGCAGCCCCAGTTGCGTCTGCCGGTCCCTCCGGGCCGGCAGCCCCAGTTGTGCCTATTGGCCCCTCCGGGCTCGCAACTCCAGTCGCGTCCACTGGCCCCTTTGGGCCAGTAGCTCCAGTCGCGTCCGCTGGCCCATCCGGGCCAGCAGCCCTGGTTGCATCCGTTGGCCCCTCCGGACCAGCAACCCTGACTGCCTCCATTGGCCCGTCGGACTCAGTGCCATCTCCTGCCGTGCCACGCTATACACGTGGCCCAGGCGGCAGCCTCTGACCCAGACCATCGGTGAGCATGCAGACCGTCGCACCGCGCTCCGTGGCGCCTCGACCCCCCGTGGCTCCACGTGTCTCCTCCACTCCCACAGTCGTGAGTGGGGACCATGGCACCAAGGCCCTAGGCTTGACCACCTCGGCCATCATTGCAGACCTTCACCCGGGTTCCGCACTGGGCTATGTCATTCTTCATCACGAGCATCGGCACGCTGTCGTGGCTGCACTCGCGCGCATCCCTCCTGGGGCTCGAGATGCACACACTCTCTCAGTCCGCTCCACAGCACGCCTTGAGGACCCAGCCACCCTGTGCGAGGCACGAGCCTCTCCTGAGGCTGCACACTGTGAAACTGCCTGCACCGATGAGCTCGTTGCTATCCGACAATACCATGTGTATGACCTCATCGACCTTCCTCCAAGTCGGAAGGCCATCGGCGCCAAGTGGGTCGTTCGGCGCAAGTGGAAGCCCGACGGATCCTTGGACAAGTACAAGGCCAGCCTTACACCCAAGGGGTTTGCCCAGATTCCTGGGGTCGACTACGACCAGATCTTTGCCCCAGTTGGCCGGTTCTCCACTAGCCGGGCGCTCTTCAGCCTGGTCGCCCAGCATGGGTGGGATCTGCATCTGATGGATGTTAGTAACACTTTTCTCCATGGTTCACTGGAGGGTGAGGAGCTCTACATGGTGCAGCCCCCAGCCTTCGACGATGGCAATGGGAGAGTCTGGTAACTGCGTAAGGTCCTCTATGGCCTGAAGCAGTCGCCTCGGTGCTGGAACCAAGAAATCAGCAGCACGCTCCTTCGAGGCGGACTCCAGCGGAGCACTGCTAACCCCGCATTGTTTGTCAGTCCGCGAGGCCAGACTTTTGCCGCTGTTCTGGTTTACGTTGACGATCTCCTCATTGCATCGCCAGACACGGCTGCCATCCAGCATGTCAAGGACTTGCTGCACGCTGCCTACCAGATGAAGGATCTCGGATCTGCCAGAGTCTTCCTGGGCATGGAGCTCGAGCATGATCGCTCCCAGGACGTCCTCCACATCCGCCAGGCCGCCTATGTGCAGACTCTGTCCACCCGCTTTGTGGAGGACCTACCACTCGTGCCGAGCGCATCCTCACCCATGTCACCCGATGGCCAGGTGCAGCTAAAGAGTCCTGACCCAGCTGTTATGGGGGAGCCAGTTGACGTGACCACGTACATGCGAGTCATCGGGTCACTGATGTTCCTCGCGACGACGACGCGCCCAGACATCGCGTTCGCCATCAACCTCCTGGCCCAGTTTTCTCAAGAGTCGCGTTACCTCCACTACGAGGCTGCGATCCGAGTACTGCGCTATGTCGTCTCGACTCCTCGGCGAGGTCTCATGTTCTGCCGTCAGTCGTCTGTTGTCACGGTGGGCTACACCGACAGTGACTGGGCCTGCAGTCCGGACGGTAAGAGTCGCACAGGCTGGATCTTTCTGATTGGCGGTACAACTGTGTCCTGGCGCAGTGGCAAGCAGGGGTGAATTGCACGTAGCACTGCTGAGGCTGAGTACGATGCTCTTGGCTCAGGTGCGTGTGAGAGTGTGTGGTTGCGTCGTCTGCTGTCCGAGTTGCATCAATCTGTCGCGTCCATCACTTTGTATTGTGACAATGAGAGTGCCATGGCCATCGCCGAGAATGACGGCGTGCATCACACATGCATAAAGCACATCAACGTTGAGTATCACTATGTGCGTTTGTTGTTGCATGACGGCAGCATCAGCATCGTGTGGGTTGAGACAGCGCGACAGTTGGCTGACTTCTTGACCAAGGCAGTGAAGCGCGACTCGTTCAAGAAGGCTGTGAGTTCGATCGGCGTGCGTCCGTGAGTGACCCTCTCTGTCCCTGCTTGTATTTCTGCTTGGCTTGGGAGAGTCTGGTCGTTGACTATGTCTCTGCCCGCATATGTGCACTACGCCTGTGAGTCATGGGGGAGTATTGGTTTTCTTGCATGTCTCATTGTACTCTGTTGTGTCCTCCCGGCTTGTGTTCATCGGCGTGCAGATGACTGACGGCGAGACTCGACGCTACTGGAGTGTCGCTCGGTGGAGCCGACGCGCGCTGAGACCCACTCACCGTTCGCTGGAGCCTCCTCCCTCCGGCGATGCGCTCAGCTCCATTGACAGGCCTCCTCGGTGGTCGGGCCGCCGGCGGTCACTGCCACTGCAGATGCTGTCTGCATTCACCTAGCGCTTTGTCTGGTTGTGGCATTGCGTCTGCAGCATCATGCTGTGCCTAGGGTCCATGTCTCCTGCTGTGTGACCCTGTTTGGCATCACTGACTGTTGTAGGCATTGCCTGGGTTCGGGCAGCCATAACTCTTTGCTGTTATTTTTCTAGCTGATTCTGACCGCAAGACTGCGTTCGCAGCGTCGGTATTATGGTATGGTCCAGTTTTCAGGCAAAACGGACGACGCCCGGGTTTTGGGCTGTCGGGCGTCTGGCGGGGCTCACCGAGAAAACCCTGCCTGCCAGAAAATAGGTCTAGGACTATTTTCTGATTGGCTGGTTAG
>SZWC01006000.1:100844-125374 GCA_023375785.1 Penium margaritaceum | reverse complement strand
GGGCTCACCGAGAAAACCCTGCCTGCCAGAAAATAGGTCTAGGACTATTTTCTGATTGGCTGGTTAGTTGAGTAACAAGTTCTACACTAGTGGGGGGAGCTAGAACTTGGAGGGGTCTCCCATTGTTGCTCATTCTTTATTGCTAATCAGTTACTTTCAGTTTCCAGCTGCTTTCTGGCTCTAACACTGGCGCGCGCACTTCTGAGCAACAAACCCAGAGCTTCCAGACTTAGTCTCTAGAGCAACAGACTGAGGGGGCAGCAGACTTATGCAACGAGCGTGGAAGCCCGCACGCTGCATCAACAACGCTGCTGCCCCAACCTGCTGCCTAGCATTTCTGTCAGGGCATATCTTGCTCCCACAGTGATTTAACGACAGGAGAGCATGCTTGCTGCAATGTGTTCTGTTTAGGAACACGCGCGGTGGTTGCACTTGCAATGAGTGCACTAGCAACTGAGGAACATGGAGGAGACTGAGTAGATCCAGCTGCCTCCATGGCTTAGTGGAACTCGTCAGCAATGAGATAGTATTCACGCGCATTGTTAGGTTGCACCACAGCCACCGCCAGGCCAGGAGGGTCAAGACCAAAGATAGGGGTAGGCTGTGTGGGGTCAAAGACACCACCGTGAAGTAGATAGACTGACCGCAAGGGCAAAGAGGGACCAGCTAAGATTGTGCGAATGGCAGGTGGAGCATAGCGAGGTGCAAACTGCAACGGTCTCAGACGACCGCTTGGCGTGTGAACGAACGGCAGCAAGATTGAGGGTTGCGAGGGTGCGACTAGGTATTCTGCCGATGGAACCACAACCGGCAACAT
Organism: Penium margaritaceum; assembly: GCA_023375785.1. Lineage (NCBI taxonomy): Eukaryota > Viridiplantae > Streptophyta > Zygnematophyceae > Desmidiales > Peniaceae > Penium > Penium margaritaceum. Next base: position 124,557 of record SZWC01006000.1, on the reverse strand, counting down.
AGGTGATGATGCAAGCGTGATAGGGGATGTAGGCGATGACGTAGTTGCGACGGGAGACAACGCTGGCATCGACGTAGACGTAGCAAGAGATGACCCTAGCGATGACATATACACGCCAGGAGATGATGCCTGCAATGGCATACACGTGACATGAGATGATGCAAGGGATGACATAGACGTGACAGGAGATGATGTAGGCTACGACGTAGTAGGATACGTAGCGCAGCCACTACCAAAGGGCATTCTACATACACCACCACCTCCCCTTGGACGAGAGAAGGGTGCAAGCAATGGGACAGAACGAGCAATGTGGCAAGAGAAGGTGCTCTCAAGGAAAAGAGCATTGTGAGACTCGACAACCAAACCACACTCAAGGCCCCAAAAGCGCAAGGCCTTGGACTGAGAGGACACACCAAGGAAAGGGCAGAGACGACCTTGAGGAGACAGCTTGTCACTGCGTAAGTCCTTAGGGAGCCAAGCAGAGGCCACGCTGCCCTAGACATGAGCAAGGCGCAGGTCACCACGAGCATCATGCCATTGCTTAAATGGCGTGACATGACGAGGCAGCGGACCGTGAGGAACACGGTTCCAAACCCACGTGATATAGGACATGGCCTCGAAGGCAAAAGACGTAGGAAGATCAGACTTGAAAAGAAAGGTGTGAACACCGTCAGCAAGAGTGCGGTTCTAATGTTCTGACACTCCGTTGTATTGTGGTGTATATGGAGCAAAGAGCTCCAGATGCACCCCTTGAGATTAGGAAGCGGACCGTGGGACCATGAACTACCCAACATGATCAGAGTGGAACGCTAACAACTTACGCTGGCAATCACGCTTAGCGCTGATAAGCCAAGACTCAATTGTGGGCCAACATTGCTTTTTTTGGTAAAGGGCAAATATCCAGTGAAAGCGAGAGAAGTTATATGTAATCCCAGCCAGCACCCTCCAGAAATTCATCAGGGAGCGGGCCCATGACATCCGCATGGACAAGGGCAAGGGGGTACATCATGCGGGAATCAGACAAAGGAAAGGACGGGCGATGCAGCTTGCCTTGTGCACAGTCAAGAAAGTCAACAATGCATGGTGCAGGGAATGTGCCAAGGCAAGACCAAAAAATTTTTGATGACGCAAGAGGCTATGGATGGCGAATGTATGCATGTGACATAAAAAACGTGTGTGTGCAAGGAAAAGCAAAGGAGCAAAATTACATGCAGTGCTGCGGCGGCGGCGGGCAACAGTGAAAACAAGGGTACACGATACAACTTGTCACAATGTAGAACATGCAGAACCAGATGGCCAGACAAGTGCCGCGACACAATGCCAATGCCACGAGAGGAAACGAAGTCCATGCCTTGATCATTTAAGGCAGAGAAGCCTTAAATGATCAAGGCATGTCTCGCACCTATATTGCCAACTACTGCCAAATAACCTTCCTAAACACCAACTACAAAATCATTGCAGAATCTATCACCCTATGCCTCGCACCTATACCACCGTCTCTAATCCATGAACACCAAACAGCCTTTTATCGGGAACCGAAACATGTACCACGCCCTTAGCACCATCATGGATCTCCAACAACACCTCATTGACTCTTCACAGCATCGTCTGGATGCAACTATTGACTTTAAAAATCATACGACCCTCAAAGTTGGCCATGCATGCTCCAAGTCCTCAAACACTTTGGCCTTGAAGGAGAAATCGCATGAATTGTAGAAACCACTTTCACAAACACATCGCCATCTCTACTAATCAACAACCACTTGACTGGTCCAATCCATGTAAACTGTGCAGTTAGACATGGATGCCCTGTAGACCCAATGCGGTTCTCCCCTTTTCTCGAACCACGGCTCACCTGTCTGCGAATGGGCTGCCTCCCTGGGATTTCTCTCCAAGGTGAAATAATTTTACGTCCCTCTTGCCTCACTATATACGCCTTGACATATGTGGATGATGTCACCATACTCCTCAATGATGAAAAATAACTTTGCTACCTTACCTCCCTGCTAGCCAACTTCAAAGATGACTCTCGGCTCGAACACAACCCCTCCAAATCCAAACCCGTTCCATTGGGAGGTCCTCTACATACCCCCCAACCATCCCCAACACTTCACTTTGAAAACATCACCCAAAGGTATCCTCGATGTCTTCTTCAGTCCCAAGCCAAACAACTCCCATACTTGGGATCCCTTACTGGTAAAACTATCGGTCAAAGCAAAATCAATGCTAGCCGTGCAGGCTACATCCCTTGTAAGAGTCACTATTCCAAAAACACATCTCATTTCTTAAAATGTGAACCATGCCACCACCCTCCCTCCCCCAGTCGACCACACGTAGCATATAATGCTGATTTCACGTGGCATCATCGCCAACGCCGTACTCGCGGATGATATCACACCTTGCAGATTCCCGTAACCTCTACTCTCCAAATGATGTCTCTTCAATATGTCTAATTCCCTGGACAAAAGGACTAGTCACTCTTTTTCACTACTCAAGGATCCAATGTCCATATGACCTCCATCGGGTGCATGACCCTGAGGTCGTGTCGCCTTGAGCTTGTAAAAAATCTCCTCCCTACTACACTAGGCGACCCATGTGTGGAATGGATCACTCTCATATGCTCTATCCCCCCTTGGAAAGAGGTCCTTCCTGGCATCCACGATAGCTGGGCCCTTCCCAGAGCTTCTGATGTAAAAACATGCATTGATTGTCTTACCCTTCAAATTGGCTCTCCTATAGCTCATACTTTCGAAAATGAGAAGCAAACATGCCCCTTTTGGAACTCCCGAGACAACACTCCACACATATTCCTTGCATGCCCTGCTCGGATTAATTACACTTCTTACATTAAAAGCATCATCCAGCATTACTTTGTTATCTGTAACCGAACCTGGTTCTCAGTGATATTTGGTATGATGCCACTTCACACCCCTATCCCCTGTCTTTCAAATGTTTTTTTCTCTGTTTTAACTCACCTACTTTGGCAAAGAAAATGTGATGTTTTTTTTTTCTCCATCGTATAGCCACTCCACAGATTCATGAATGCATTGTAACAACGAATGAAGATTACCTCAGGTTCAGCCTTCATGGTCCTCCCAAATGATAGATCACACCGTTGCTTCTGGGAAAAATCCACAAATTCCTCGTATAATCTCCTTCACAAAGCCCTCACTTGTGAACTTGCTTGCACCCGTCCTTTCCTTGGCCAGGTGATGGGGAAGAAATGTGGAGGCGGATCCGCTAGCGGTAGCAGCGGAAGCCATTGTAAGAGCATGTGCACAGATGAGCGGCACTTAGCAGACCCATCCTCATTGCGCAAGACCGACTGGTCCTTGCAAAGCACCACGCCACAGCAATCACCATGCCCTTCTCCCTCTACACAACTGCCTTCGCCTCCATCCCTGCCTCCACCCCCCCTCCATCTCCTCCGGCACTCTCGACCATTGATCTCACAGTTTGGAGTCATGACGTTGAGCCAGATGTGCCTGTACTTGCCACGCTGGTATTCGAACGCCGCCAACATGAATCATCCAAGAAGCAATAATTCCTTGTTCCTGTATCTCCCTGATGACATCTCTGAGCCATGTCCGCCCTTTTCAAAACGTAGAGGTACACAATGACAACAACCCCAACCTCTTGCCCCCTCCTACTGGCCATCCACCCGGTGCACAATCCATCGTCACTTTCAGAAACTACACTTTATCACCTACATCTGGATTATCATTTGCCTTCCTCACCATTTGCACTAAGGACGCTTGCTCAGCTTTTCTCATCCTTAAACACCTTGAGGTACCTGCTAACGGCCCCCCTATCCTAGGCTCTCTGACATCATAGCCCACACAGGAAAACCCAACATGTGTGCTTGCACCTTGATGCACCCTCTTCACCACGACCCTCTTGAGATCCCTCCCTCTTGTACTTGAGGACCAGTCCACCCTCAGGATCAGTGCGCTTATTCCCCAAAACCCAAGGTCCAGATCATAGTCAAGGACTTCCCTCCTTCCTTTTGAACTGAAGAACTCACTACATACCTCATGTAACTCGGTCCAACATCCCCTGGCACCTCTGAGCCCTCTCCCCCTTTTCTTACCTAAAACTGGGACTTCAAACAGCTGACCGCCAGACAAGGATGTCCTTTAAATCTTCGGTGGTGAGGCTATCGTCCCTCCTCATGACCCCGACCTTGAGAAACTCCCCCCCTTCACCTCCTTGACCCTAGATTCAGGTCGTAATTAATGTGTTTCTCTCTCGAAAAAGAGGCACTGTTGGCCTGAACATTACCTCTCCGCCACACAGGAATCCTTTACACCCCAAGGTCGTAGAGACCCAAAAGCACTCAACAAGTCTTACATCATTGCCAAGGCCGAGCTCTACCACAGTTCCAAAGAGGGTCTTGAGGAACCCAGCCATCCCCCTTCATCAACAAAGGGTTATTCTCTAGGGAATATGCATGCATCCTCCCTGGCTGCAATGCCCGCGGCATCAACATTCTCTCCTGGTACATCCATGTTCATGATCGTGCTCTCATCGACAGCATCCTTAGAGGTCTCATGCACCCAGAAACCCTGAGTGTCACAGTTATTGGGTCATATGGCCTCCCCTAGTAGGCCCAAGAGGAGAAAGAAACAGGGGAAAAAGAAACCCCTTTCTCCAAACCCGCTCAAACCCACATCCACCCTTCAAGATCATCTACCTGTCCTCACTCACTCCTTGCCCTCCACCCTCCATATGCCACCCTCCCACATGGACACAAGCAATCAATCCAATCCACGACACATCTTACTTGCAGCCTTCCACATCCATTGTTCAACTTTCTTCTCTATAAACAATCTACTTCCAACCTCTCCATCCACATCTGCTCTCCTTCCCCTTCCTGTTTCCTGGAGAAGACCCTCCCTTCTTCTCCACACGTCTCACACTGCAATCCCTGCCTGATGTGTTACTACCTAATTTCACCCACCCCCCATCATCCTTTCCTTGCCCTTATTTGCCTCCATGAACCCCCTCAAAAGCTTTTACTACTATGTACCAATCTTTCAGACATGTCCCCTTTGGGCAACCCAACGCGGGAGCTTGCTCGGCATCTTACTTCCATATTTCCACCCTCAACACTATATTACTCCCTCCTCCATCCTCTGCCCACAACCTTCCTCCTTGTTGTTAAGGAAAATAAAGTGTACAAGGGGGGCCGGGATTCACTCACCCCTCTCTCTTGATACCTCACTCCTTCTCCACTTCTCTCTTGCATTGTATGCTTCTTCCTTTGAGTATGGCACCTTGCCCATTTAGGGACAGTTTGCCAACCTTGCGAGGTTGGCGACAAATGTTTTGTGAGTGGGTTAGAGTCCCATACTACCTGAAATGGTGTCTACACTTTCTTTCAAGATTACGTCGGGCTATAGCCCAATTCATCGCCAAAACATGCTTTGGGGTGTGGCGTGTGCAAAGTGCGGTTGGGTTTTATTTACTTTGTGAGGTTGCCAAGAAAGGAAATCCAAGGTTGGTAAGTGGTGCTGGTCATGCTGAGTTTGCCATTGCTCCTGCTACTGCTACTACTGCTCTTACCACTGCTGCTACTGTTGCTATTGTTGCTGCTATTGGTGCTGTAGCTCTTCGGTCTACAGTTGATGTGGTGGCATGTACCACCATCACAAACAATCTGTTCACGCTGCAACCAACAGGTTGCAGTGTGAACCATGTGCCACCCACACAGTGGCCATATGGCCGACCAAGGCAAACTAGTAGAAGCTGAATCTGTCCTCACACTGTGTGAGGGCGGATTTAGCTCCTGCTAGTCCCCAATGACATCTTTAGGGTGACACATTCTCAGGTGTCAGTTACACATAAGAACAGGGATGGCAGTAGTACTACCAATATCATAGTAACTCACATCATTATACCGCGGTATGATGCACACCATGGTACGATGTTTATTCCACGACAGCGGTAAGGTATCAGTTCTAAAATCCTAGGATAACGTAGTCGTAATGCACCGCGTTATTATGGCATCGGATTGCTTCACTCCTAAATCTTAAAGACCAAAACCACAACAAAAGTACATGAACAGTATACCGATCCTTACAGACGCGATGAATTGAGGATAAGGATGACTGGAAAAGCTTATATCCGCGTGAAAACTACGTGATGTGGCAAAAATGGGAAGATGTTCAAAGTAGCATGGTAGTGATGGTATTACATGATTGTTTTGTACTAAATTAAATGTAAAAATGTTTTTTTTGTAATGTGGTAATTTAGGTAAGAGTATCGATAACGTGGTATAGTACTCTAACCTGGCCAAACACCCTGATGTTCTGTACCTTCAATACACGATACCGCAGTACGCCATCTGTTCTTGAGAACATGTCACCCAAAAAAACTATACTTGTTTGGCATCCTACATAGAGAGATTTAGAATAAGTTCATGCACCAGCTATGCGAAAGTGTCAGTCTCTTAAAATCTCAAAAAAAGGTCTTGGGAAATTTCTTCGTTAGTAAGTAGCTTTATATTTTTTTGTGCTGGATGATTTAACTCACAACTTATCAACGATACCTGTCCGGTCACAAAACACATTTGAAGTAATAAGATCCGATCTTTGCACGCTTGTTTCTCACTTGATCACGGAGGTTTCCGAATATTCATCTTAATCTCAAACCATTGTATTTGATCTTTCTTAGCTTGTGTAATCTTCCATGAAGGGTCATGAGTATTAGCTCAGCTTAGTCTAGGTGAAATTAATACGATTTCATAGTTTTTTTAACTCAAGAGTGATGCATTATTTTTTTATGGTTCCTTAAAATGTATTTTAATGAAAAGATTCATTTGATACCTTTCATCTATGTATGATTTTTGTAAGTTCTTTTATTCTAAGGAATATTTCAAAAGATGAAATGGGAAATAGTTTACATAACAATGCTTTCATTTTCTATTCCTACACACCTATCTGTGTAATGAAAACCACAATAAATTCCAATCAAACTAGGTTTTATGCCTCAAGTACAAGAAAAATGTATTGACAAAAGTTTCTTTGAATCATATGAATCACCCATACGTAGCCCTTTAACAAAAGAAGGGATCTTCATGGTAAAGCTTAGAATTTTAAGATCATATATGATTAGAAACCATATCAAAATCTAGTTTTTTTAATCCATTTTCAATGCACTATATGTAACCAATGTTGAGAGGTACGATTACTATGCTGGTGTCAAGCTCCGATATGGTGAAGACGACATTACATTTGTACTGTATGGCAAGTTATGTATTTTGCGGTGAATTGCCGGTCCACATCTATCGGGATTCTCTCTTGTACATGCCAGATAGATTTTGATAACCAGCCCTGAAGTAGTCTAAAGAGCCTATTGTGTATTATAGTGTGCTAGCATGCGCAAGAGGGTTACGCATGCCTCTACTTAGCTCTAGCAAGGAGGGGAGCTACCTGATGCACAATACTTCACAGCTACCCTGGTCAGGGAGTCCTCTAGCTGACTGGGCAGGCATCATGCACCCTGAGCATGAGGTCTACACTGCCTCATCAGCCTCATACATGAAGCCTGGGCCCATCCATCAACATGGACCAATTTGGTACAAGCTTCACGAGGCTCCTGATCAATGGATTTGTTGCAGCAGTGTGGCAAGATCAACATTCGTTAGAGGAAAGCCTGAAGAGCGAGCAACCTCTTTATGAAGCTTCACCTGAAGACCTGATGAAGCTTCCTCAAGGAGGAAGCTTCTTCTTAGTATAGCAGGGATTCCAGCAACAACTCTGACCTATAGGAGGCTTTTCCTGGAAGGAAGCTTCTCCTAAGAGGCAGCATATCTGAACCACCTGAAGGAAGCTTCTCCTTCAGGTGGTCAACTTGCCAAGTTCACAGGTATAAAAGGCGAAGTTCCTCTCAGTTCACATCTTATATCGGTATTTTGCAAGCAATCAACTTTGCTCAAGCTGCAAACTTTGGAGCCTAAACAAAGACTTTGTTGGAGATCCCTCCAATGTCCCTATAAGCCTGGCAAGGTCTGCTAGCCTGGGTGGAGGATACCCTGGAGGCCAATCAACCTGGAGACTGTGCCAAGACCCTTGCTACGATGGCCCACAAGGCCTAGCAAGGCGTTGCCCCTCTGTGGGCCAGGAGCTGTGCTAGCCTAGCCTGACTAGGTTCTTCATGTACCATTGCTGAACTTTGTATCAATCAAGATTCTAGTTTTTCTATACAAGTTTTCCAGTTCTTTCTCCTACATTACTAATCACCCAAAGATCCTACCAGCAAGGATCCAGGCTCTTGTTGTCTGTCTCAAAAAATCCATCATGGTATCAGAGCACTAGGTGGTGCTCTCAGTAGTTGAAGCAGCAACAGTAGCAGTAGTAGCCCTGTAGAAGCGCTAAGCCAGAGGCGGAGGTGACGCCACTTCGCGCACATGAGCGACATTCCACCTACACAGAAGGACGAGCAACATAGAAGAGGACAATGCTCAGTTAGCTTCTCCTACACTTGATGATCAATATGTTTTGCATGGCATGCGCCCGGGCCAAGAGCAGGGGCACCATGTCACAGACCACGCACAACGCCAAACTGTAGAAGCACAACGTTTGGCTAAGGAGGCGCAACATATAGCTCAAGGAGAACCAACAGCACGTCAAGTTGTAGAGCACGAGAGGGAGGTGCTGAGGTAGCAGACTGATGTGCAAGAGCTCCTTTGTCAATAAGAGAAGATTACCCATGCAACTCAAGCATTGCACACGTAGCAGCTACAACAGTCACATGCGGCTCAAGCTACTTAAATTTCATAACTTTAGCAACAGCTGGCGTGGAGTAAGCAAAAAAAGCTTAAATGGCAGTAGCTTTAGCACTAGCAGCAACAAAATCAGTAGATGTAGATGTGGCAACAGGGTTCACAAGGAATGTCTGTACATCTACTTCAAGTTAGCCCTCCTTCAGTCATGCAACGAGCCATGTCTGCACAGGTGCAACCGACTGCACCCCCACAAAGAGGCATGCCACAGCCGTTTATGGCTCAATAGCCACAACTTGCTCTGATGGTGCAATCCATGGCACACTACCAACACATGCACCAAGCACCAATGTCGCACCCATTTGTGGCACAACGTACACCAGTCCAAGTGGGAGCAGCGCTACCACTACATGTTGTGCAACCTACGGCACAAGGCTTTGTGCCAGTCCCACAAGCGACTGCACAAGGAAAGGCATACTGAAGCTTGGCAGACGGTGTACCCCAAGCAACAGCTCACTCCATTTGCACAAGATCAAGGTTGATAAATTCAAAGGCGAGAACTTTCCACAGTGGGTGCAAAAGTTCAAAGTGACCAGGATTCATCGCATCTAGAAGTTCTACAATGGCTACTACATGCCTCCGTCCCCATAGTTGTTTTCTAGTGTGGTGGCAGAATACAACTACTTCACCCAAGCTGCTTTCATGGTACTGGACGACCATCTGACTCCTTGCATCTAGCAATCCATATGGATATACGAGGAGACTACTAAGCCAACTCACAAAGCCTGGTCCTACCTACTGAGGATCTACATGTCCGACGAGTCAACGTTCAAATCCCACCTCCTCCCGGAACTATCGCACATCAACCTCAAGAATTTTGACAAAAACAAATCCTATATCAACAAGGCCAAGTCACTTTGTGATCAACTCACGGTGACAGATGCTCCTGTTTTAGAACCCGTATTTGTGACATTTCTCCTCAACGGACTGACTGGGGAGTGGGACAACATTCGGAAGGTACTCAAGATCAAGCATGAGGCTGAGCTCATAGAAGCATGCATTTGCAAAATGCTGCTGACTGAGCAAGGTGACTGGCAGCTGACAAGAGAGAAGGAGAGAATTCTGTCTAATGCAACTTACCAAGGCGTGAGAAATACTGTATCTTCCCCTTAGCCCTCACGGAACAGCCAGTCCACCAAGAAGTCTGCGTCCATCGAGTTTTTTGCTCAGTCCTCACCTAACACCAACAAGCGCAGTGCGTATGGCCTGAATATAGGATCACATCCTGCAATTGAGTGCCATTATTGCAAGAACATTGGGCACATGAAACAGGAGTGTAGAAAAAGGATGTGGGATGAGGAGCAAGCAAGGCAAGAGCAACGTTACAGAGCAAACAACTCAGGAGGAAAGGGGGAGAACAAGGCAGCTGGTAGTAAGGAGAAGTAGCTAAGGAGAGGCGAGAACAAAGAGGCTAAGAAGCAAGATGGAGGCAAGGAGAAGTAGTTTGACTACATGGAGTCAGTTTTCCAGTTTTGAGACAAACAGAGTAATGAGCTGTTCCTCTTCACCTATGTGTTGTACCTCGGCAGTGGGTGCACTTTGCACATCACACATGACCAGGCCTGTCTCCATGAGCTTGAGCCTTACTCCAAAGACTTCATTATGGTAGAAAACAAACAATAAGTGCCTGTTTTGGGCAAAGGAAAGATGAAAGTGACTGGGTATAATGGTGCTGAAGTGAAGTTTCGGGATGCGATGAATACACTTGACATTGTGGTAAACCTCCTCTTACTAGGGCAGCTGATGAAGAGGGGCGCGCGAATCATCAGTAATGGACAACATGTGACTCTTAAGAACCATGAAGGTGAGACCTTTGCAAAAGGTTGCTTTCTTCTACACGGCATGATTGAGCCGGATTTTGAAGCACTAGTTGCAATAAGAGGGCCTCATACGCCCTTCGTAACAGCAAGTCTCCACCAGGTTTGTGGCGCAGATCTCAGTTTGTGGCACAAACTGCTCAGCCACATGAGCAACAAAACAGTACAGACAATGCAAAAGGACGAGCGGGTCAACAGACTTGATATCAAGGACAGTGTTAGCAAGGAAGCAACAGATCCTGGTGAAGACTACATGTGAGCCAAACTACCATGAAAGATGTTTTCTTTGGCTATAAAGTGCGACGTCGGCCAGAAGCTGAAGCTGGTCCATACTGATGTTTGTGGGCTTCTACCAATGGCTACAGTCTACGGAGGACATAATTACTTTCTGCTCTTTGTTGACGATTCCACAAGGATGGTGTGGAATTATCCCCTCCACATAAGAGATTGAAATTCCAACATGTTTCTTCAAATGGATTGCGATGGCCAAAAGGCAAAGCAACAGGAAACTACAAGTTCTATGCTCTGAAGGTGTTGGCGAGAACACTAGCACAGAGTTTGTCACTCAACTAGAGGATCTCGGCATTGTGCAGCAGTTTCCCACTCCATACACCCCGCTACAAAACAACATAACAGAGAGAGGAAACTACACAATGTAAGAGATGCTGAAGTCGATGCTGCTAGGAGAATTGCTCGACAAGTCGTGGTGGCCATTCACATTTCGACAAGCAGTGTGGGTACACAACCTCGTACCACACATGTCACTTCCAGGAATGATAACCTTCCAAGTATGGCACGATGAAAAGCCTGAAATATCCATGCTACGCATCTTTGGGTACATGGTCCTGCTTCATGTCCCAAAGGAACGTCGGCGGAAGCTAGCGGACAAAGCAACATGGGTGTCTTCCTTGGACAAAGCCCTGACATGAAGGAGTTGGAATTCTGCGATGTGGATTCCCATCGAATCATCATGAGCAAAGACACTATATTCTTTGAGAGCCTGACACGCTCTGCTTGGGAGGCTAAGCAAGCAAGTGAGCCTACTCTACTTCAGACATCCTACGAATCACGTATGGAGACGCTAGAGGAGAGAGAATCAGTTAGTATGCCACTCACCCTTCTTGATCTGGATAAGAAGGATGAGGAGCCGGTGGCCCCGCGTGTGGTCCTTGAATCTCGCTAGAACGAACGTATCACCACTCATCATGAGACGCTCATAGCACCTCATGAAAAGACTAAGGTCATGGGAGTTCAAGATGGTACGCATGCGGCGGGGAAACCACATGATCGAGCTGTTAGGGATCCGGGATGCCTCACGCACCTCCTACGCCAATGGTTGCAACAAGAAGAAGACCACGACATCAAAGAGTTAAATCTGGCCATCACGGCCTACTCCATCTATAAGGAGGTGGATGATGTCCTGACAGACTTCACGACCACGCACCTTGCAGCTCTTGTCTGAACGAGCACATTTCCTTTAGAGCCAAAGACTCTAAAAGAAGCACTACAAGGTGAGAATTCTATAGAATGGAAAGCAACACTCAACGCAGAGTACCAGAGTCACATGGATCAAGGAACTTGAGAGCTCACGGAGCTTCCATCTGGGTCTCGTCCAATGGGAGTGAAGTGGGTATTTTGCATCAAGACAAAAGCCGATGCTCCTCCGTCTTGAAGGAGAAACAAGGCAAATACAAGAGCAGCAAGGGCAAATAACCAAGCAAACAAGAGAGTAAGGGAGAAAATGATGGGCGGCTATGCAATATGCCTCCTTGATCTCACGGCTTTGGCCCTCTCTCCTTCGTGAACTTGTGGCAGACACTCTCTGCTGGCAATCGGCATGGCCGATTTGATGAGAGAGAGAGAGAGAGATGGAGGTGTTAGAATGCAAAATAAAATGGGAGGGATTAGAAGAAGTTGATGGCTATCTCATTGAAGGAGATCAACAGAACAGGGCCTCCTCACCAGCAAAATCGAGGGATATGTCCTTGATTTTGTGTAAGAAACCACAATTGACCACCCCTTCAAAGAGAACGGGCAATAATTGCGACTTCAAGTCTAAAACAAGCGGAAAAGAAGGAATTTAACGGGTTTGTCAGTGGGAGAGGAACTGTACAACGGTTGTTACTGGTGCAAACAAGCTGCTTTTAAACTGAAAACAACAAGGATGGCCTTCAAATCAACAATGATGCCTTTTCCACTGCTCTAGCGACTCGAAAGTCAATACAGAACCTAGAAATACTTTTTTTGGAAGAGTCTCCACCTACAGAGGAAGGATGCAAGAAGGAGCTCTGGGGACCAAATCAACTTGCGCAGCCTCATCGGCATGCAGACCCTAAGGGGTCGCTTTCGCATGAGACAGCCAACAAATTCCTGGAGTGGCCCAAACTCGACCCGGAAATTTTTGGGTGTGAAAGCTTGCTAGAATCACATACCGAAAGCCCAACAACAGGTCAGGAAGTGATCTTGGCACCGGCACGGGTGGACATAAAATTTTCTTCAGGTCTAGAAGCTGATATTGATGCATTCCCAGATTTTCCACTCGGCGAGGAAGATACTCAACTGCATATTCTCTACGCAGATTTTTGGGAGTCAGTGGAGGAATTTTCTAGGAGCACGCTCGTGTAAGATTTTCTCAATGACCAGTGCACCAATCGAGGGGAGATGTTGAGAGGTACGACAACTGCACTCGTGTCAGGCTCCGATATGGTGAAGACGACGTTGCATTTGGAGCACTGTACAGAAATTTACAGATTTTACGGTGAATTCTTGGGTCCACGTCTATTGGGAATTCTCTCCAGAACAGGCCAGATAAATTCTTGCAGCCAGCCCTGAAGCAGTCTAAAGGGCCTGGTGTGTAATACAGTGTGCTGGCATGCACAAGAGGGTTGCACATGCCTCTAATTAGCTCTAGCAGGGAGGGCAGCTACCTACTACATAATACTACACAACTACCCTGGTTAGGGAATCCTCTAGCTGACTGGGCAGGCATCATGCACCCTGAGAATGAGGCTTACATTGCCTCATCAGCTTCATACATGAAACCTGGGCCCTTCTATGTGCATGGACCAATCTGGTACAAGCTTTAGGAGGATCCTGATTGACGGATCAGTTGTAGCAATGTGGCAAGATCAACGGTTTTTTGAGGAATGCTTGAAGAGCAAGAAACCTCTTTGTGAAGCTTCACCTGAAGACCTGATCAAGCTTCCTCAATGAGGAAGTTTCTCCCTAGTGCACTTGGGATGCAAGTAACAACTTTGACCTATAGGAAGCCTCACTTGGAAGGAAGCTCCTCCTGAGAGGCAGCAGACTTGAACCACCTGAAGGTAGCTTTTCCTTCAGGTGGCCAACTTGACAGGTTCACAGGTACAAAAGACGAAGCTCCTCTTAGTGCACATCTTATCTCACCATTCTGTAAGCACTGAGCTTTGCTCAAGCCTCTGACTCTGGAGCACAGACCAAAACTCTGTTGGAGATCCCTCAAAGGTCCTTGTAAGCCTAGTAAGGCCTGCTTGCCTGGGTGGAGGCTACCTTGGAGGCCAACCAACCTGGAGACTGTGCCAAGACCCTTGCCACGACAGCCCACAAGGCCTAGAAAGGCATCGCCCCTCCGTGGGCCAGGAGCTGTGCTAGCCTAGCCTGACTAGGTTATTCATGTACCATAGCTATACTTTGCATCAATCAAGATTCCAGATTTCCCATACAAGTTGCCTAGTTCTTTCTCCTGCTATTGTACAAGCTACTCTACTGATCACCCAACGACCCTACCAGGAAGGGTCTATGCTCTTGCTTCCTGTCTCACAAAATGTTTCAACGAAAAGGATAATGTTTTTACTCTTTTACATATGCATGGAGTAATTTTGGATACTTGCACTCTTCAACCCTTCAAAACATTTCTTCACATGAAAACTGTTTAAAAGGAGGAAATGCTGTATAAACACTGCTTGATGACTGAAAATTCATCATTTATCCAAGATTTGTACCCATGATTTTGGTGCTTCTACACATAATCAAGAAATTTTTTATTTTAAAAAAGTTTCCCAGATGATTTCTTTCTTTTAGTTTTTCATCAACGTGATTTTATAAATATCTTTGAATATAGATATGAACTTTGACATATTCATTACATAATTTTATGATAGAAGATGTTAAGTTTTCCATGAATATATCAATCTATAAAAATTTATTTACCTTAATTTGATAAAAAAAAGTATAGCTTAAGTCTGATTATCCTAATTGTCTTGCACTGATTATTGTGTAGTCTCTAGACTTGCCTTACTATCCTCACCGTGACAGCAATGCACGCTGAAAGTGGACCTGCCACTTTCGCTATCTTATTGGTCTAGGTCTATGGGCAATCATCATGGATCATTGATGGGGTAGCCATGGCTTTCGTCATCGAATTGCATAGTGTGGTGCCGCGAGCGAACATCGCTCCACAAGTGAAGCGCGGTGTGGCACTGAGGATGTTTTAATGACTATGGCGATGATTGTCGCATTTGCTGTCGTAGGTTGTCTGATGTAGTTGTTCTTGTACATGTCCAGGTCATGAACATGCCCTCTTGGAATAGAGACCAGTGATAGACTGGAGTGTATAGTGAGGAACTCCCCATGGGAATGTTCCCGGTAAGCCACGGAACAATCAGTCACTTCCTGTAGAATACTCTTAATTAGGAATGGACTACGCCACGCTGAAGCATAGATCTAGCATAGTTATCATAGTACTCCAACACCCCTCCTCAATAGGTGCGCTGGTGATGATGTGAGTATTTCATGCCAAACTTAGAAGCAAAGACGTCGATGATTTCTTCAGTTTTCATGAGCCTTGGTTTGATGAGAGGGATGTCTGCTTCCTCGTTGGAGTTTCAAGGAACGACAATGAAGTTAGAGAATTTTACTGGGTGAAAGAAGGTTGTCTCCCCTTTGATTTTGGCTTCCGAGTGCTCATACATGTTATTTTGGTCTCCATGTGTGCTTTTCCCAGCGTCTGGTCTGCATTGTAAAACATTTGAAGACTTGGAGCATCTCTTGGATGTATTCATGCATTCTCTTAATGAATTTTGTCGACTCCCAGCCTCTTCTTTTTTTCTACTCCAAGGTTGGATCTCTCCATGATCGCCAATTGCTTCTTGGAGACTACAACTGCGAAAGAGGTGTCTAAGGTTATTGTTGGCTGCTCTTTGAAATTTAGGCTTTCTCGAGGAAATTCCATAATGAATTACCATATTAGAAAGGACATTAGCAAGCTGACAGAAGAGGGCTGATGGCCAAAAAATAATTTTTGACCCCTTGCTCACTTGGAGGTGGAGTGGAGAAGGCCATTTTCCCACTCCAGTGGCAAAATTGGTCGGATTCACATGCACTGTTTTGGTTTGGGGTTGCTGGGTAAAGCCTTGAAGTTGCTTGGAGACGGCCTCCTGTCCTTGTCTCCTTCTGAGAAGCAGATTTGTTCCTCGAGAGTTTGTCCCTTGGAGAGAAATCGTTGCTGCACCAGTTTGGAGTCATATATCTCCCCTTTCATAGTTTGCACTTCGCGAGAAATCTCAGACCAGTGTGAGCAAGGCCGGTTTGTTGATTTTCACCTGTAGTTGACAGTATAGTTGTGTAAGAAGATTTGCTTGCTGGAAGTGATCTTGCTGGAGGAAAGGGGCTACAGCCGCATGCTCTCGCTCGACTACTTCTCTCGGCCGCTTTCTTCCACATTATGCAATACTGTAGATATTTTCACCGCTTGAACCGGTCATGAAGATGCCATGACCGTTGCTAACCTTTGCGATCACCGTTATGGCTAGTGTAGAC
Organism: Penium margaritaceum; assembly: GCA_023375785.1. Classification (NCBI taxonomy): domain Eukaryota; kingdom Viridiplantae; phylum Streptophyta; class Zygnematophyceae; order Desmidiales; family Peniaceae; genus Penium; species Penium margaritaceum. The sequence goes on along the minus strand of SZWC01006000.1, from coordinate 108,159 downwards.
TTTTCCTCCCCACCAGGTTTTGCCACCGCGCTGATTCGCATATAGATTCATCAGATTCTTTCTCACATTTGTTGTCATTTTCCTTCATCTCGGTATTTGGCTGCACTCCATTCTGATTTTTACTACTCCTCCTTACCATGCATAGAGGGAAAGCGGACATGCAGCTTCTACATCGGAACGCCGTTGGTTCTGCGGGACCCAGTGCGCTCGCTCTCATGAGCAAGTGGTTGCGCTCGAGAGCGAGAAAGTGTGAGTCACGAGCTCGCCGTCGTATTCCTATGGCGGCATCCGGCGTCCAATTGAAGAATTATTGTTCGATCCAGTGGCCACATTTTTCTGACATTGCTGCCTTGAGCGATGTTTACCCATGCCAACAGCGCGGTCAAGCGGATTTTGTGATTTTTGTTTACAGAACAAGGTGTAGACAGCTGCCACCAAAGATTTTCTAGCTCCTGCTACTTGCTGCTGCTGAGACTTATGCTGTTGCCAACATTTTTCCTTAGCAGGTAGCTACCCCTTTGGGGACAAATTCCCATGGGCCTCCACCATTTCCGGTTTGGAGGGCGATGTCATGGTGCACCACACACTTGAAGTCTGTGCAAATATTCAGGTTCATCACCCATTCCTTGTAGAATCTGCTGCATGCTGCTTGCTCCCATGTTGCAAACTAGACCTGTGCCCTGATATTGAGGCGATGTTGATCCAAGGCGGCCATGGCACAAGGTGATTGTGTCCATCTGAGCTTGAATGACTTTTTTTTTATTCATTGCCCCACTCCCCCTTGGTGTTGCACTTTGGGCTGCATGTATTTCATGAATAATGAAACATGTGGGCAAATCTGTGCCGAGCTTCATCGTGTGGGTGCGCGTTATCGACTTTTGCACGTTGAAGAGGTCACTCGTGTTTCATTGGTACTACAAGATCATGCTTGAGGTGAGTCCACATTGCATGGGACATTGTTTGAAGAAGTACTTTGGAATTATCTTCACTAGAAAATCTGTTGCATGTTCTAAGCCAAGCAGGTGCATGCGGTTTACCATGCCATCAAGAACCTATGACCGGATCCAATGTCCGCTGATGTCAATGTGTTTTGTGCATCCTTAAATCTTTCTGGATTGGGCAAGGTCTGTTTCAGACTTGTTGTTGACATAGATTCTAGTGGGACTTTCGTGATGAAGTCCAATATCATCAAGAAGATTTTGCAAGTAGGTCACTTCCTGTATGACAGATGTAGTTGCGACATACTAAGCTTCCGAAGAGCTCAGTGTTATGATCACCCACTTTCTTGACCATGAGATAGCTGCATTGGATAGATGGCACACAAATCCTATGGTGCTTCATCGATCCTCCTCGGTCCTAAAAATTCCTCATCAAGGAAGCACTTCAGCTGCAAGTCCTAATAAAAGTTTAAGCACAACGTTGCATCCTTTTTTGCTGGTAGAGGTATTTTCACACCCGAGTCAAGCAGGTCTCATTCCTGTGTGCAAGGTTCTCCAAAGAAAATTACATGTTAGGACACTTGTAGCTTGCAGCGTGCATGAGTGATCCAACTCTGTTGTGATATTCTGTTTCACTCCTCACCCTTTCTCCGCGATGCGTCAGCTGCTGCTAGGTCAAAGGTGTAGGTACAAGCCGCTAAGGCACATCAAAGAGTTCATTGACTTTGATGAAGTGGATCTCCTGGCTCAGCTCCAAAACGCGCAAGTCGTGATTGCGCTTGATATTCATGCCAAGGTAGTACTCGAAGGTTGGCATGGAGGTGATGTTAAGCTCCTTGAGCATTGGTGCAGCTCTTGACAAGATGAACTCAACAAATGGTCTAATGATAAGCATTTCATCGGCGTATACAAGTTTTTAGTTGTCCGGATGAGCATTTGGAGCAGGTCTATGTAACAGAGGCAGTCGTCGCAGGCTGATGGCTTGATGTTGAGGTTTTCTAGTAGTTTTTGTAGCTTCCTATGCCGGAGGAGAGGACTCTGTTTGAGATCGTAAAGGCTCTTCACCAACTTGGAATCTTCCACTCTTGTCATCATATCCTTCCAAATACTTCATGTACATTGTAGGATCCATCTCTCCATGTAGGAAAGAATTCTTGACATCAGGCTTCTACATTGCTTAATTCTCAACTTTTGGAATAGCCAACATGAAGTGTGCTATTATGTAGAATCTTATAGGTACATAGGTCTCAAACAAGCCAATTCCTTCCACCTACTTGAAGCCCTTTGCAACAAGATGCACCTTAAATTTGTTGATTTTTTTTGTCCGCCTTGGTCTTGATACGGAAGACCCACTTCAAGTGGACATGAATTTGGTACTGGTTCAACAAGCTCCTATGTCCCTTGCTCCATCAGACAGTTGTACTCCGAATCCAAGGCTGGCTTCCATTCTGTTGTATTCTCCCCAATCGGAGCCTCTTGCAATGTTTTCATCTCAGATGATAGATCCTTTGTCAGGTGCTAGAGAAGTGTAGCCAGATGTGTTGTGGACAATTCAACAAGGATGTTGTTTTCCTCCTTGTATATTGAGTACGCTGTGATGGCAAGATTGTGCTTAATCTTATCACCCCTTTTTTACTGCTCTATTTATTTTCATGAGGAACATGAAACATTGCTCACTCACAAAAACCGGTGCTTGTACCTTCCTCGATGCTTGCGGATCATTCTCTACAAGTTCCACCTATACTTCATCATGTTATACATCATTAGGCTTGCCGTCCATGTTGGGGCATTCAAGGTGGTGACCGCCAAGGGGCACACGCGTGGGCATTGTCTCCTTATTTGCCTCCTCAAAATCCAAAAGGGTGATTGGAGTTGGGTCCATTACTAAATCTTCTCCCACGAGTGATTCAACGTAGGAGTCATAGAAAGCTTTTCGCAGATAAGGAGTTGTTGTACACTTATCTTCCCAAGATGAACGCATGAGATTCTCAAAGAATATCATGTTGCGGTTGACAATAGTACGCTGTGAGTCCATTTCAAAGAAATCCTAGCCTTTCATCTTGGAGGCTTTGCCAATGAATAGCCCCCACAATGCCTTATTATTCAACTTCTTTCTTCGCTCGGTTGGCACATGTAGAAGTGCCATACAACCAAATGTCCACAATGCTTTGATGTGTGGCTTATCCCCATGCCAAGCTTGGAATGGGGTCATGTCTGGCAGTGCTATATGTGGTATGCAATTGTGCACCCAAATGGCTTGCTTGAGCGCGTACGAGCACTAGCTATTGTTTAGCTAATCGCCAAGGAGCATTGACCTGAGCTTCTATTGTATGGTACAATTTGTACGTTTTGCAACTCCACCTTGCTATGGTGTGGAGGGAATTGCAGAATGCTACACGATGTCCATGTCTTCAAGGCGAGACATGAAATCAGAGCTTGTGAACTCTCTAACTTTGTCAAAACTCAAGACTTGCAGGTTCCTGTTGCTGCGCCTCTATGCCATGACCAACGACTTGTAAAAGTATGTAGGTGCATTATCTCTTCTCTTGAGGGCATAGCAGCAGGTAAAGCGTGTTGCATCATTGATGACGAGGAGGAAGTATCAATGACCTGAGCTCATTGTGGCCGTTGGTAGTTGTCCATAGATGTGTGTGCGGACCAGTTTGAGCTTGTCGGAGATATCACACATGATGACCAGAGGGAACACTTTTTGTGATAGCCTTGCACTTACAAAATATTCAGAAGGGTTTGTTGTGCCTGTCCTTTGATGTCGAGTCCCTCAACCTACTGCTTCTTTATGGTCTTGACCAGTTGACTATTGACGTGGCCAAGTCTCCTGTGCCACATGGACATGTCTATACCAGTACACTAGTGTAGACTTGCAATTACAAAGGGAGCCTGTTGAGCTACTCAAATCAAGCTCAATCATGCCATGTGGACGGAGACATCCTTCAGAAAATATATCGCCTTCATGGATCCTAAGGGTGATTATGTCACCCATATTTACAATATGAGCACCCCACTTCATCAGCTGCCCTAGTGATAGAAGGTTGACTGTGATATAAGAGATTTATAGAACATCTCTGAACTTCACATGAGCTCCGTTGTTCCGTGTGAATGTGATTTTGCCTTTTCCCAATGCTGGCGCTTTTCGGTTGTTGGCTATAGTGATGAAATCCTTGGTGCTAGATTTAAGGTCCTGGCGACAACTCCTGTCCAATGTGATGTGTGATGTGCACCCGCTGTCAAGGTACCACACACATGTGGTGAGAAAACAAGGCCATTTCTCTCTGCATCCAAGAGCTGAAACACGAATAATAAGCAGTCAAACTCCTTCTTGCCTCCTTCTTTTCCTTTCTTCTTAGTCTTCTGTTAAAATTCCTTCTCCGTGTCTATATCTTCCTTCTCTTTTCCTTTACCTCCTGGCCTTTTCCCCTTGTAGCCCCTATTCCTCCTTGCTTGCTCCTCATCCACAATCCACTTTCTGTACTCTCTTTACATGTGGCCTATCTTCTTGTAGTAGTAGCATTCCATAGGAGGCCGTGATCTTGATTGCTAGAGTTACATGTACTAGCATTTGAAGTAGATTGGGTAGATGAGTGGGAGGAAGCGGAGTTCATATTTGGCTGGCTCTTCCACGACAATTGAGTTGTGTTGACGCATTCGGAAGTTGTTGGTGAAAATGGTGTGTTTAAATTAGGCTTGATTTCTCTTAAACAAGCTTGCAGTAGTGTTGCTTTGTGAATAGATTCTTACACATGTACACCTCTTTCAGTTCAGCCTCTTGCTTGAACTTGAGCACACGCATTACGTTCTCACAATCGCTTGTTAACTCACTGAGGAGGAAGGTCACAAATACGGGCTCTCACATTGGAGAACCTGTTACAACAAGATGGCCACGCAAGGACTTAGCCTTTTCTTATGTTGTCCTCTATGTTGTCAAAGTTGTTGAGGTTGATGTGTGATAACTCGATCATGAGGTGGGAATTGAAGGTGGTGTCTCCCGACATGTTTGTCTGTAGCAAGTAGGAACATGCATGATGAGAAGGTTCAACCAAGTTCTCAAACATCCTGATCATTTGCTGAATGGGAGGATTTAGCTGATTGTCCAGATGCATGTATGTAGCTTTGACGAAGTACGTAAAGTCTGGTGGTGATCCGTATATTGGAGGTGAATAGTGCCCGTTGAAAAATTCCCATAGGCAGTAAATGTGGGCAAGTTTCTTGAAATTGTGGGCCTAGTGCAGGACATTCTTGCCATTAATTTTATCTTCTCTGATTTGTGCAGCTACAAGGATGCTACAACCACAGGCAGTGTACTCTCCAGACATACAAATGGTATTCTTGCCGCTGCCATGAGAGGGGATTGTACTGGGATCCACTGCATGGATATGGCTGGTTGTGACTAAATGTGTGGCATTCCTACAGTTGTTGCAAGATGGGCCATGTAGGCTTATGACATAAGTGCCGGTTGTGCCTGATGTAATGCTGCCATAGGTGGCACCAATGGCATGCCTTGGGGTTGTACCACAAACTCTTGTGGCACTCTTTCATTTGTAGATGCACTATTTTGCACTTGCTAAGGGATTGCTGGTTACACGACAAGGGGATTTCCTTGAGGTAGAAGTGCTGATGATTCTTGCAAGGGTTGTTGCGATTGCATTGAATACTACTGCTGTTATTGTTGTTGCATCATGTATTTTTGCATTTACTACTGTTGCTATTGTTGATATGGAGCCAATTTCTACTAAAGCATCATACTGTTGAAGTTAAGCATTCTATGCTGCTAAAGGAGCATGTGACTATCGCATCTGCTATGTGTGTGATGCTTGAGTAGTATGAGTGAGCTTCTCTAATTCTCAAAGGACCTCTTGAGCTCCAATCTACTACCTCAATGTTTCTCTCTCATGTTCCACTACTTGTCGCACCAATGGTTCCTATTGTGCCATCCGCTACGCTTCTTCTTCTAAGCCTCTGTTGCTTAGCTTTGTGCGTGATTTACAACATGATGTCCTTGCCCCTGACCCATGCACAAACCATGCCAGACCGACTCATTTTCATGATGAGTAGAACCTTTCCTTGGGTTCTCAATCTCCATTTCACTCATGAGAACCTTTGTGCTTGTGTAATGTGTACATTGAAATACGAGGCGGATGCTTCAACCTTTGTACTTCCACTTTCTCGTATAATAGTGCTGGAGAGTGTGCACTCAAAATCTACACTATGTTGTTGCTGTTGTGCTTGTTGAAAGCACAATCCAACTCTGATACCATGTTAGTTTTTTTTGCACGACCACAACAATAGCTGAGTAGGCCTTGCTATCGTGCCATGGCCTTGACGTGCTCATCTAGACTTCTTCAAACTGTAAAAAATTGCATAGCACAAGGATTAATTGGTTTTCTTTGGGGGATATTTGACTATATTATGAAAAATACAAGTGCAAGTACAAAGATGTTAAGTACAAGTCTTACGGTAGCTCATGTAGAGCAATGTGCTTTGACTCTATTCCTGGCCCAAGCTAGGCGCAACAACTTGCCAGGCACCTAGCCTTGTGGCAAGTGTCTTGGCATGTCTTGCAGATTGACAGGCCTTCAAGAAGTCAGTGCGCTTCCTAGCCAAGCTAACAGAGCTGCCAGACTCTCTCGGTCGATAGAGGAGAACTTTGACAGGATCTGGATCTGAGCACCCAGCAAGAACGCTGACGTGTAGGGGTGGTGGTGGTAGCTGTCACCGAGGTAATGTAGAATGGTGTGTTGTTGTAGTGGCAGTCACTGGTCTCCATTTATACAGCTGCTTTGGCTTGTACCATAGGTGGCGGTCTGAGCGGTCCGAACTATAGTGGTCCCAATTTTCCCCACTATTGCATCATAGGTAGTGGTCCTGGTGGTCCTATTTGCTGATGCAATTATTCTTTTACAAGGCCGTGAATGCGCATGGCGGCCTTGTTGCTGCCTTTACAATGTTGGATGGTAATCTTGTAGGGTTATTTAATCCATACTGCCTCGTCGAAGGTAGTCGCCAAGTTGTCCATTGATGGACACCAACCTTGACTAGGTGGCTGAAGTCTTCATCACGTTGTTGCTCCAAATGTACATTTCCATGTCGTGAATACAACATCTTGGACTAGAAACCAGTAATTTAACGGCATGTATAGTGGGAAATTCTCCATGGTAATGTTCCCTAGAAGGCACAAAAAATCCGTAACTTGCTGTATAATGCCTTGAATCAGGAACGGCCTACGCCACGTTGAAGCGTAAATTATGCGCAACTATTGTTGTACTCCAACGTGGAGGAGAGGGGAGGAGGTGAGAGGATTGTGGAGGAGGGTGGAGGAGGGGGGAGGAGCCTTGAGGGCGGGTGAGGGGGCAGGAGGGTGG